>WOFM01000085.1:2907975-3088921 GCA_011428145.1 Ericerus pela | reverse complement strand
AATTGATGGTACTCCGCATTGAAAGCTTGAGCATTCAGGATTTGTTCGACGTATTACTTTAATGCTTAGCATTAGAATGGAAAGGTCAGAGGTATAAGATTAGCCGCCGATTCATTCCCCACCCGAATTTTTCAGATTGGTTTAATTTATACTTTCACATATGATTGAAGAGTTCATGTTGGAATACTACGGGTCACCGGATCCCAACCATCTTCCCTTCAACAACAAATTTTCTTTAGACGCAGGGTAAATTGGTCAAATTGCCGAAGTCCAATCAACCTAAATTGAAATTGATTGTTGAAAAGTATTGCTCTTGTGATATTTTACTACTCTTTTTCATACTTGCTAGTTTTCGAGCTACTAGTTAGCTATTTAGGACACTGCTCTACTCACAGTTGAAGTCACTAAGCCATTCAAACCGCTTCAAGTCGACTGTAATTAGGCAGAAAGTCCCATGCAAATTTTATTAGAATTTCACTTGTCTATCCGCCAATTTACCTTGACTATACGGCTGAAATAGCATAGTAATTTGAACAGTGAGCGGAATATTATCCCAAGTAGCTAGCTAGTTGCATGAAAATTAGCCAAATGTGAACATGGCTGCTATAACTATAGTCTGTTCAGAATAAAAAGCACCATTCACCACCCATAATCTACAAAGTGGTTCGAAGTGAGAATGGAAAAGGAAGAACGCTCTCACACTGGTGATGACATGACCCAATAATTTCTGATTTGTGTATTTTACCTTTTATCATTGTCAGCTAGTGTGAGAGCACCTTGGCCCTCCTGGCTCGACTTATTCTGAACCGACTTTATATTTATTAATTTGTGAATTCATGACTTATTTTTCCCTTATTAATCTGAACTCATGTTGATTTGAAATTATTGCGCATAAATTACGTCCCTTTAATTTATCGCGAATATCTTTTGATTTTAGAATTTTCAAGGCTCTAATCGATTCCAACTACTGGACGACAACAGTTAAATATCCGTTCGTGTAAATCAAGGAAATTCTCATACAGCCCTTTTTTTGACTTCAATCTACCAACGCTTACACTTCTGTTATTAAAATATGATGTGCAAACGCAAAAATTCTTTCGTTATCACACAATCGGAATATTATTTCGCTCCTTATTATTTGAAGAAAAGAAAATTCTTCCTCGGCTGTTAACTCAGGAGATTTACATCGTCAATTAATTTTAATGTTCTATTCCTGTACATACCTATATTTTCACTAAAATTATGAAAAAAATAACGCTTATTTTTTTCTTTGAAGCTGTAAACGATTTGTAATTTACCATTATTATAATATACGGTGTAATATTGTTATTCAATTTTCGTGATTTACTTAATTTAATACAATTTTTCAAATTTATGAAATGCCGATTTTTAAAGAGGTAGGTATACAGTTTCGGGTTTATTCATTCTAAGGAAATTTTAACATTTTATGGCACAGATGTATTTAATATGTTGTATTAAGGAAATTCTTGATAAATTTTACAAAACCGTCTCTGTCGTGTATGAAAGTCAACATCAAAATATTCATGACGATATTTAAATAAATTAACAGATCTGTCAATGCCAGATTATTATTCTCTTGTAGCATTTTTTTTGTTCTGTTCATTGAGTGAAGTTGAATTTTTTGGAATGATCATTTATAACTCTGTTACCATTGTGTAAAATTTTCAATAAGTTCATAACCAATATTAATTTTAGGATTTTGTTGTAATCATATTTTTTCAGTTTTTTTTAAACGCGGTATTTATTATAATGATTATAATTATTCGTTTGAATTATGATACCGTGTTGTAATTTTTCGTTTACTTGTCCCACGTACTTTTTGTTTTATTGAATTGTTGTAACAATTTATTACAATATTATTCACAAGATACTTCTTTTCCGATGAACGTTTTGAAGTTGTTTTTTTTTTCCTTTGTGTAAATTTCTCTTGTAGTTTGTAGATCGCATTGTAAATTTTATTTTGTGGCTCGCATCCCTGATAGTCCAAAAATAAAAGTTCGTGAAAATTTTTTAAAATTTCTTTTTCAAGATTCAGTAACTTATAAATTTAAAGGCAAGTTGTGGACTAGTAAAGCAGAGTTTAAATTTGCTTCTTTATTCTGCTAACCCTTATCTGTATTGGATGAAGTAGAGAAATTTCAACTTCTGATGAATAAATCAAGAGAAACAATAAACCGCAACACTGTTTCCCTTTGGTTCACTTTTTACGCATTGGATCGTACATAATAGATCAATGAGTTGCGAGTAATATCTTCCTCGTGAGTGTGACGTGTCCATCCTTTAGAATCATGCTAAGTTTTGAAGAAAAGAAAATTTCACTGTGGTGGTAGTCGCTAATATTGAACTTTAGTATTATGTTAGCTCACTTGGTATTGGTGTGTTTTTATGAGTGAATGCTCATTTTTTAAATCATTTCGAGCCTATTTATTTGAGATTAGTTTTCAGTAGACTTGTTTTATTTACCACGTGGTGTCGAAACCGAGAGATGCTATATTCTACTCTTGCAAGATGAATGTACTAATTGAGAAGCGGAATCAACTCGGAATTAGCGGAATAGCTTCCTTTGGTTCCACCCCAATGTTATTTTTGGCAATTTGGCAAATGAAACGGCTAAATACCTAGCTAATTTATTTGCATGGAAGTTTTGCAGAATATGATTCTTGTTCAAAAGATTGTATCATTATATTTTATCATTTCAAAGTATTTCATTGTTTTCTTAATTTTTTGTTTCAAATTCATAGATATTACGTTATAGAGCCTCGAATTCTTATCCATCTTAATAATCAAAATGATAATTTATTTGTTCATAAAAAGTCGAAAGCATTTTACATTATCTTTCAACCGTTCACCTCATCAAAACCTTTCATTTGCATTTGCGCTTAATAACTGTCATCAATTTCTAATAAACAAATAATTTTTAAAAATTTTTTCTCAACAGAAAGATTGCTGAATTCTTGGTTATTTTTTTATCAACCGTAGAGAACTTAAGATAGATAATACGATATCATGAATCATGACGCATTTGTAGCTTGGGGGAAATCACATCTTGATAATTTACTAAAAGCAAATAATTGAGGCCATATGATTCATTGTAGCTTTTTCTCAAAATCTTAAAATAATCCTCCTGGGATAATTTTTGAGTGCAATCATGAATTACAAGTACCTATGATAATTTATCGTAGTGAAGTTTGCCAAGCGTACTAGAAGAAAATATCTAAAACTATAAATTTTTATCAGACCACCATACATTACGAACGGATTGTTTGTACCTACCGGAGCTATGTTCGACATGGCAAAAATGAGGGGACATAAAAACTTTAGGGAGGCTATTCCGCTAATGTTGACTAGATACCTGCGTTACTATTTACTAAAAAGAATTATGTGACTATCATCTGATCATCCTTCTAAGGGTTTTTAGATCCCTCCTTTTTTTGCTATAGCTTCTGTGTTCAAAATAAGGAACGGAGTAAGGCGGGGTAGGCCCATACTAGCGTATGGATCAAAGCAAAGCAAAAGACTGCGTTCTCATTGGTTCGCAGAGAAACTACATTGCGCGAAATGACCGCCGCATGTGAATTGTTTTGCTCCTCTTTCTGCTGAGATTCCTCAATGCGTGAGTTGTGGATGGTGGTGGTAGATAAATGGATTGCGTTTCTTTTTTCGAACAAAGTATAGTAAGCATTTCATTCATATTTCCTCCCATTTAATAGATATGTACTTACTTATTCAAAACAATGTTCTCAACCAATTTACAAAATTTATTTTGAAAAATTTTACCTCAACAAAAAAATCACATAACCGAGAAAATTTGATTTATTTAGAAATTAATTTAGACGGGTATAATGTTTTGAAAATTGAAATTCACTTAAACTATTAAAATTATAAATAGGAATAAACGATAATGATAAAACAATTCATTAATTTAAGAACAATTAAAATAAAAGTACAATCATAACCCACCGGTACGGCTATAATGAAATATGTACCTAGAGTCCTAGAGCATAAAATATGCGATGAGATGAGGTTTTAGAAAACTTACCCATACGATGATATTCTACGTTCTAGGAAATTGGGTTTTTTTAATTGTTACGAGACTTTGGATAGGCTTACATCTACAGCCGCGGTTAGGATTTTCTTCAGGAGAAAAAAAGGGGAATAATACTTTTCTAAAAAAGATTTCTCATAGAAGTCATGTGTTGTGTTTGAAAAAACAAAAAGGAGAGTCAGGAGGTGTAAGCTCGCTTCTTGACACTTCCACTCTTTCACAATACCCATGCCTGTTTCTCTGATTTTTCCTGCTAGGCAATTACATTCACGATTGTGCACGCCCGAACATAATTTATTATTACTATTTAAACAAACAGCAATCAATCCAAAATATTACAAAGTGGCTGAAAACTATTCATGGAACATACTATTTACGTTTTGCAGAAATCCAAAACTACATGCTAATATCAAAGCTCCCAAACTTTGCGGACGTATGGTGTTGTAACATCCTCAAAAATTATTTCTTCTGTAATGATAATTTTGTGTCATTCATAATATCTCTCTCTTATATATATATTTCACATATATATCAATCACCTAAAACAATTCTCATTATATTGACGTCATGTAAACAAGTCTTTACTCGCCTTTACTGACTCAGTTGTTCTACATTCAGAGCCGAATGCAAAACATTTCCTTAATGTTTTTTTCCCTTAAAAAATTCCGTAAGGAAGGTTTTTAAGGAAATTTTCTAAATTTGGTATTCTAAAAAGTTACCTTAAATAATTTAAGGAGGAATATGTAAGGAAAATTTTAAGGTACATTAGACAGTACCTTAAGGATGAAAATATTCCTTAAAAGTATATAATTCTCGTTTATTATCTTGTTCAGTTTACTGTTGTTAGTTGTATTAGTTTATTGAATTTGGTTTTTACTTTTTATCCAAAGACAATGGATTTAATAGATCTGTTAGATCTAGAAGATATCATTTATCAAATCTCCTAGAAAAATCTTCGTGATCTTTGAATTCTCTTGAGTTTTTTTCTGAGAATGAATTCTACAGACATTTCCAGTAAGCCAAAATGCTCTACTAGAATTTTATTAGGCTGGCATTTTTACAATTGTACAGAAGTATAATATTGATTTTTTCTAACTGTTTAAATTTGAAAAGCATCAAGTAATAGAAATTGTTTTATCATTGGTACAAGATTTTCTATCACCCAATGGTAACAACATCTGCCCAGTAAGTCCTATGCTACAGCTTCTATGTGCTCTTTGATTTTACAGTTCAGGAAATTTTCAAGTAAGTTTCCAGTTTGAAAGTAACTGATAAAACAATAGATGTATTTTAGCAAAATTTTATGATATACTTGTTATTTGTTGACAGACAGTAAATGGTGATTTAGCAGGCATACATCAGTAGACTAGTGAAAAAGGTGTCTGTTGGTATATGTAGGCATATAGCTGACTATATCAAATTCCCTGATAACCTAAGGCAGATGAAAAGGGATTTTTTTGCTGTAAAACAATTTCCAGGTGTGGTGGGATGCATTGATTGCACCCACATACCAATTCAGTGCCCCGACAGTGAAATTGGTGAGCGTTATAGAAATAGAAAAATCTGGTTTTCATTAAATGTGCAAGCAATTTGTGGACCTAATTATGAAGTATACGATTTGGTTACACGTTGGCCAGGATCTGTCCATGACAGTAGAATTTTCGATAATTCTGGTGTTAAGTTGAAATTTGAAGAACGAACATTGCAAGGTAATTTGAAAAATTATTGAGAAACTCATATTCATGTTTGTTTTTCATCAATTCAATTTTCTTACATGTATTTAATTAATTGTTATATGATTATCATTGGGTGATAGTGGATATCCCCAAACAAGGTATTTGTTTACTTCAGTTTTGAAATGAGGTACAATAGAGCCCATATTGCTACTCGTAATTATGTGCAAAAGTATTAATATTAGTTTGATGATTATTGTCCAACATAATTATTTTTCAAATTCAAATTTTATTGTATGGTGTTTTTATCTTCACAAAAATAAAACATTTGAATTTTGAAGCCCTGTTTGATAAGTTGTAGGAAAATTTATCTCTCCTCATTGCCAAAATTCTTCCTTTTCCTAAAATTTATGAGAGGCATTAAACATAAAAAACTAATATTTTTGGAATGTAGCTATGTTTAGTACCTACTTACAGTTAAGAAGTCATTTTAATTCAACAGCTTACAGAACAAATTACTAGGCTCAGTAATTTTAATATCCATATTTTATAATAACATTTACACATTTGTTACAAAACTATTGTTAATTTTCAATAGTTCAATTTGAAATACTGTCACTGATAATTTAACAACTTTCTATTGGTTCAATTTGATTTGTATATTTGACAACGTAGCATTTATTTAATTCCTTAAAACCGGATAATGAGATTTTTATCATTTCAACTTAAGGTACCTTAAATTAAACAGAAGTTTTTGCATACCACTCTTCCATAATTTTACTCCTTAAACATAAGGGACATTTGGGTAAGGGAAATTATAAGGAAATGTTTTGCATTCAGCCCTCAATGTTTATAAACAAACATAAATACACTTTTCATAACAACTCTTTTCTATGAAACCATTCTGCAGATATTGCAAATATCCAAAATCACCATTTATGTCATTTCCTTAAACTCCTATTGGACAATATCTAAACTTGTATTGTCATAACTCTCCAATCATATCACTACCATTTCCACTCTCCAAGAAATCGCCATATTCTCCTCCCAAAACTTCTAACTATAAAAACTCATGTAACCATGTACACCTTACCTTATCTTCTTATCATAATTACCTTTTTCTGTTAACCTTATTATTCCTACGTAACTTACTATTTAGTATTTCACTGTTTTATATCTTGTTTAATATAACCTTTTAACATTTACGAGTATTTAATTATTTTGTAACCAATATTCTTGTTACAAAATATTGACGCCCGAACATAAAAAATCCTATGTTTTGTTTTTTCAAAGAAAAGTTTAAAAAAGTGTAAAATTTTTTAAAAATTTTATTGAACTAATTTACAAAGTGTAAAAAAAATTTTGGCGCATTTAATGTGTAGAATAAAAAAAAAATATTTTTTCAAAAAAAATTAAAAAATTTCCGGAACTATGAAAAATTTTGCTGTCCAAGGAAACTGTTCGAAGTGCTGTCGTGCAATCATCAAACATGTGCAGAATCCAAAACACCTGTGGAAACAAAAGAAACAACAAAATCCTGTAAGTTTACAAAAATTAAACCCATGCACAACGAAGATTGGGATATTCAAGTAACTCCAAACGCACCTTCATTCAAAGCTATCCACTGGATTACATCCTTAACAAACAAAGATTTAAAAAATCTATGGTCAAATATAAATCCTCAACCCTTTCCTTCAGAAAATTCTAGACCAGAAATCCAATTAGCCATCAGTCTCTATATCCAATCTCATCCAGATCTTATAATTAACACTCTCCTTAAAAAAGATAACGTAAAAGATTTAATATCACCTTTAAAAATTAATCGTGAATCTAAAAATAAAGCCATAAAATTAATATCAAATACCTGTGACAAAAACAACACATTTAAATTAACAAGTGAATCTAAAACAGAACCTGAAGAAAAAACAGTAGAGATTAGTTCACAAGAATCTCTAATAGATTTAGTATCACCTCCATAAGATATAAACAAATCATTTAGAATACCCGAAAACATAAAAATGGTTAACGAAATAAATTCTAATATCAGACCTTCAACATTTTCGAACACATCTTCAGAAAATATAAAAACATTCCTAAAGCAATTTGAAAACGAATGCGAAGCTTTTGGATGGACAGATGATGCCATAAAAATGAAAAAATCAAAATTGCATTTACAGGAAATGCACAAATAATTTTTAACGAATTAATTTCAGACAATGATACATTAATAAATTGGAAAATTTTAAAACCAAAATTAAAAGAAATTTTTAGAAAAACAAACCCTCAATTAAGAGAAAGGTTATGTAAACGTCTATATAGAGGAGACGATGATTTAGTAGATTTTGTAATATTTGTGTCTACAGATCTATAGGAGAAAAAGAAAGAGAACACATAGTCAAAGCAAAACCTAAAACCCTACAAGCATTACACATAGCTTTCGATGATTATCTATATTGTAAGGATAAAACAAGAATACCTATAGATCCTAGTTTCGCTTCAGAACTAGAAAAAGTAAAAAAACAATTAGAAACCTACAGAATAGCGATGGAAGAAGCAAATAATGAACTACAAAAAATAAAAACATCTTCAAAAAAACAAATTAATATTGTAAAGAGGAAAGATGATGATGAAGACAATGAAGAAGAGGAAGAAAAATCCGAAGAAAAAGAAAAACCTAATATAATTGCCGAAATCAAGAAACTAACAGCAGCAATTATGACGCAAAAAAATAATTCTAATCCATCACAAAAATTTAATAATCAAGGAAATAATTTCCGAGGAAACTTCAGAGGAAGAAGTAGAGGAAGAGGATATTATAATGGAAATAATTATAATAATTATAATAATAATTATCAATCCCAACCTCCAAACCAAAATCAAAATTTTCCAAATCAAAATTACAGAGGAAATAATTTTAGGAATCAAAACAATCGATTTCAAAGAGGATATTATCGTAATAGTTACAATAATTATCCCCAATATCAAAATTATAACAACCAAATTCCTATGATGTACGTACCAACCCAGTATACTCAAGGTACTACACAAAACCAGAATGTTATTCAAAACCCACAGAATAACATCCCAGCTATTACTTACCCACAACAGAGCACTACCGTTCCAAAAAACAAGTAGATGCCCCGGCAACGAACCAACATCATGTTGTACGGGAAGCAGGTGAACCACCACCTAAATTAATTGACAAATCGGGGATGTCAAGAAGAAGTATAAATACATATAAAACCGAATATCACAATTATAGCACCAAGTGGAAAAAACGAAATCCAATGTCGTTTGTACCTACCGTGCAATGTACTAGGTATTGATATCTATGGTCTTATCAACTGTGGAGCAGAATCAACACTCATACATCAAAAACTTGTAAAAAATGTAACGTTAGAACCTACTTACGATACATTATATGCAGCAAATGAAATTCAACTCAAAATAAAAGGAGTTTCAACAATTCTAATTATCTTTAAAGGACGTTCATTTCCGATCAAAGCATATATCGTAGAGGATCTAATTGAAAACATTATTATAGGGAACGATTTCCTAGAGAAATATAGGACAATCATAGATTTTTCCAATGGAAAATTTTCAATTCCATGTGAAGATAAAACCATATCAATATCAATTCCAAAAAAATCATCAATTAACAGACCAGAAGAAGAACAAGTAACATCAATACGTGCCGATACAGATTATATTATTAATCCTTATGAGACGATATATCTACAAACCTTACCTCCATTTACAGAAATTTTAACAAATGAAAAATTTATTAATAAAACAAAGTTAATTATCAAAAATGAGGAAGTTTTAAAAGTATATAACCCTACGTCTAATACAAAAAGGATACGTAAAAATCAAGTATTAGGAACGTTAAGATATGTAGTTAATGAAATTCCCAAAAAACAAAAAGTATGTGTCACACACACAAAAATTTGGGACCCAGAAGGAATAGAAGTAAAAATTTTGAAGAAAATAACTCCAGAACAAAAATCTAAAGTAATAGAGAAATTACAAAATTATATAGATATATTCACCCATTCTACAAAAAACTTATCATTAGCCAAAGTACCATCAGTACATATAAATCTAAAAGACGATAAACCTGTAGTACGAAGAAATTATAAAATGGCATATAAAGAAAGAATGGAATGGCTGAAAAAAATCAAAGAATTAGAAAAAGCAGGAGTATTAAAAAGACAACCATCTGACTATGAATCACCCATGTTCCTTAAAAGGAAACCCGATGGTTCATACAGACCATTAGTAGACTACAGAGCTGTTAATGGAAAAATAAAAAAAGAAGAACTAGAGTACCTAGAATAGACTCTATATGGCCACACCTACGAAGCAAAAAATATTTCTCTATTATAGATTTAAATTCAGGATACTTTCAACTACCACTTGACAAAGAATCCAAACCAATAACAGGAATCAACATCGAAGGAGTAGGATATGTATTTAATTGCATGCCTCAAGGACTTAGCTTAAGCCCTTCAGTCTTCCAAAAAGCAATGGTAGACATATTTCACAATATCCTATGGAAAAAAGTCATAGTATATATAGATGACATTTGTGTATTCGGAGAAACTTTTGAAGAATGTTTAGAAAACACCAAAGAAATTTTGAAAAGATTAAAAAAATACAATTTTCGATTAAAAACCAAAAAAAGCTATTTCTTAGAAAACTCGATAGAACTTTTAGGACATAAAATAGGTCATGGAAAATTAGAACATTTAGCAAAAAACATAGAAGCTATAAAAAACATACGACCACCAAGAACACTCAAGGAAGTAAGAAGATTTATAGGAATGTGTGGATACAACAGAAAAATGATACCACATTTCATAAAACAAATGTTACCCATCATGAAAATCCTAGAAGGGAAAGACAGTAAATCTAACAAAAAAATAGATTGGAAAGAAGAACATCAAAAATGTTTTGATACAATGAAAAACATATTACTATCAAAACCAGTTCTCCAAATAAACAACCCAGAAGCATCAACATTTCTAGAAGTTGACGCATCCAAAGAAGCTGTAGGAGCAGTTTGTCATCAAATAGACCCTACAACTGGAAAAAAATACACAATAGGATATTATTCAGAAAAATTAAAACAATGTCAACAACATCTATGCTCATTTAACTTAGAAATGATTGCCATAACAAAATCATGTCAACATTTCAGAGATTTCCTACTAGGAACAGACTTTATCATCTACACAGACCATCAACCTTTAACCTACCAACATAGGATGAAAACACCATCACCACGTCTAGCAAGACTCGTATCAAAATTAGGAGAATTCACATTCGATATTAAGCATATATCAGGAAAAGAGAACGTAATGGCAGACTTTTTGTCTAGACCATTCAAAAAGGATAACAATTCCTTACGTTTCGAATCAGGACAATTTTTAATAGAAGAAAAAGAAGAAGACAAAAATGTTAATGTCATAACAAGATCATCTGCTACAAAAAAAGAACCTATCAAAATTAAAATTTTGAAAAAGAAGAAAAAAGAAGAAATTCCAAAAAATGAAGAAGAAAATTTAAAACAAAAAGAAGAAAACATTTTTAACCCAATAACAGGAAAAAATAAAGATGGAATTGAAGAAAATGAAATCCCTAAAAAAGGAGAAATAAAAACATTAGTTTACGGAAAAGATATTCCTATAGAAACCCTAGCTGATTATCAATAGTTAGATGATTACTGGGGACAAGTCTACAAATTTTTTGTAAAAGACTTTATTTTCGATAGACAACTACTAAAGCAGATAGAAAGACATGCACATAAATATTATCTAGGAAAAGACGATATTATTTACAAAAAAAAATAAAAAATAATAATCCATATCAGGATGGACCTGTTATACCTGATGTATTAACTCATAGCATTTTGAAAGAAATGCATGATGATCCCATCAACGGAGGACATTTTGGAAGACAAAAAACTTTGGAAAAAAACAAATCAAGATATTTTATGCTTAACATAGTCAAAAAAGTCAATGACTATATCAACTCATGTCACAAATGCCAAATGAACCAACGAAACCCGAAAGAAATAGGAATGATGAAATCAATTCCTATCAAGGAATTCGATCAATTTTCCCACATCGAAATAGATTTCGTAGGAAAATTTGACAACGACTACGAAAAAAGATATATCATAGTAGGAGTAGACAGTTGCACAAACTTTTGCATTGTAGAACCTGTGAGACATCCTAACACTCAAAGTGTCATCAAATTTATTAAAAAAATTATGACGACACACGGAAAACCTAAAATAATATCGTGTGAGAATGGCACACATTTTAGGAACAACCTCGTACATAATTTCTGCAAAGAAAATAACATCAAAATAATACACTCATCAGCATATATCCACAAACACAAGGACTAGTTGAACGAACTAATGGCATAATAAACAAATGCTTAACTAAGTATAATCCAAAAACAGAAGAAGAATGGATTGACACACTCTTCAATGACATGTATGCGTATAATACATCACCCATACACTACCTCAACAATGTCTTTCCATATTTCTTTCTTCACGGATATAATCCACGAACAACGATAGAAAACGAATACGCGATACCAACAACAAAGCCAATGACCGAACGTCAAAACGTTCTAGATAATTTGCAGACTACGAAAAATAACATTGCAGAATTAAAACAGAAAGCAGCAGATATAAATTCCCGCAACTACAACAAAAACAAAGTAGTTCGAGAATTTAAAACCAATGACCTAGTTTTAATTCGACGAAATAAAAACGTTGCGAAGAACAAATTCAAGTTCAAAGGACCATTCAGGATAGTGAAGAAAAACTCAGATCTTAACTATACAGTACAGTATACAAACAAAAACCTACCACCGACAGAAGAAAATCTTCATGTCAGAAGATTAATTCCCTACTACCAAAGACAAGACAATACCAACGAAGATATTATCCCTCCAGAAATTAAAATACATTCCAAACTTGAAGATATTAAAATTCCCGAGGATAAAAAATCTTACGAAAAACCTACATTAGAAGATGTATCAGAAGAAGAAAATAATGAAGATGCAAAATCTGATATAGAAAAAGCCATGAAACGTAAACTAGGTAGACCTAGAAAAAACCCCATAGGCTAAAAAATCTTTACGTTTACGTTATCCATATATATATATATACCTTAACCCCTGTATATATTTTATCCATATTTTACCCATGTACATATACATATTTTATCCACGTACATATTTTTACATATATTATGAATTAACAAGCCCTATGAAAACAAAAGCTCAAAGCTTAGATGAAGAAATTGTAATCAAATGAAGAAAAAGAATAATGTCAAATTTATATATATATATATTGTCAATGAATATTTATATTATGAAAAACATTTATACATCGATACAAACTTGTTATTTCTAAAACTTGGAAATTTAATGAATATCATGTATTTTATGCTATTTACGAAATTGTATGAATTTTATATATTTGTATATTTACTATGTTCCGTATTCCCATATCCTTCCACTTTCACTTTCATTTCATTTAAATTCATGTTCTATCTAAAATAATGAATTTCAAAATACCCTAGCATTTTTATGTAATGATAATTTCGTATCATTCATAATATCTCTCTCTTATATATATATATATTTCACATATATATCAATCACCTAAAACAATTCTCATTATATTGACGTCATGTAAACGAGTCTTTACTTGCCTTTACTGACTCAGTTGTTCTACATTCAATGTTTATAAACAAACATAAATACACTTTTCATAACAACTCTTTTCTATGAAACCATTCTGCAGATATTGCAAATACCCAAAATCACCATTTATGTCATTTCCTTAAACTCCTATTGGACAATATCTAAACTCGTATTGTCATAACTCTCCAATCATATCACTACCATTTCCACTCTCCAAGAAATCGCCATATTCTCCTCCCAAAACTTTAACTATAAAAACCCATGTAACCATGTACACCTTACTTTATGTTCTTATCATAATTACCTTTTTCTATTAACTTTATTATTCCTACGTAACTTACTATTTAGTATTTCACTGTTTTATATCTTGTTTAATACAACCTTTTAACATTTACAAGTATTTAATTATTTTGTAACCAATATTTTCGTTATATCTTCTTTCTTAGAACTTTTTTCAGTTTATTCTTTTAATGCAGGAATATCTTTTTTTAAATCGGTTTTAGTTTTTAAAAAAAAAGTTTTATTAAGTATTTTTCAATTTTTAGTTTAAATTTTATAGGTAATTATAATGAAAAAAAAAAAGAGCACTGTACAAAAATCCGCCATTGTGCTCACGTACCTACTAACTTTGGCTTATATTTGTTTAATTCAGAATATCAAATCCACCTTATTGAATCTGTAATTTTAAATTTAAAAAATCTCACAGCTTATTTGTAATCAGCAACCAAAAAACCCCAAGTTACCGATTTTCACAGAAATTGGTTGAATTTTAAATTTTAGGTTCATAATTTCGGATTTGGTATGGATTCAATCTTAACAAAAATTTAATGGGACCACCTCTGGACTATCCTTTCTCAAGTGAATCCTGAATCATCAAAATCAGTTGAGCCAGTAATCAGTGTACTTATATCTATGAAAAAAAAAATTGTAGTGTCTACATGTATACCTGGTGTTGGCGGAGTGAATGTCAAAACTCCTGATAGTGGTAGAGTAAATTAAGCATGTAGGTATGTGTTAGAGTAGTTGCATATCTCGCAAAGCGCAGTCATTTTCAGAAAATATAAAAAAAATAAGGAGAATGAGAATTTTTCAAAAAAAATGTAAATTTTTGTCCTTCCAATTAAATAACTCAAAAATTAATGGAGATAAAGATTAAAAAAGTACTGTGACTTTTTAAAAGAATGAATTTTTTCCCACATTTTTTATACATAATGTAATGGTTTTTACTCAACTATTTTTCAATCACACATTGGTGTGGTGCATTTTAAAATAACATTTTAATATGAAATTGAAAACAAAATTGCAGCTATGTATGCAACTACTCAAACATACATGTACTTAACCTACTCTACCACCACCAGGAATTTTGATGTCCACTCCCAACACCTGTCATGCTGTATTATACTCAACAAACATAGAACCTCTTCCTTATTTCTTAAGTTAGTTAAAAATTTAATAAAAGGGAAATAGGCTACAGAACAGAAGAATCAACACATTGTACAACAAATAGTTTTTTTTTTATGATTGAGTTGAAAATATTTGTAGTCAGTTGGAGAATTTTAAAATTTAACACCTGCAAAAAAATTTTAGCCTTCTATAGCTTTGACCCTGTTTTTTTAAATTCTCAAGTAAAAAAACTTTTGAAACAATATGATTTTATTTACTTTTATAATGGGAACATAAGAGCAAATCAATATGGTTTGGGAGTCTGTACCTAATAATTTGATGACTTTTTTTTTTGGTTGTCAGTTTTAAATTTTACATTTGTGAAATCTTGTCGCGTATTTACTGACTTCTATTAGAGTCAAGTCAACAAAAGGTTTTTGGAAGGAAATTTTTTGGAAAGTTTTTTGATTTTTAGGATTTGTTTGGAGGTGTTTGAAAATGAATATATTAATAGTCCTCCAATCTTTGAGGTGAGCTAACTCCAGGGCATGCCAAAATGTGTGCTTTGAGGATATATATATGATGGAGACAACATAATAGTGATTTTGGTGTCTCTTCTATGGATAGCGCTGCCTATGCCCCCTGTTTTGCTTTCTAAAAATCTGATTGGAGGAAAAAATTGCCCCGTGCATTTATTTATAAACACTGGCGTACAAATTACCCTATTCTGGAGAATCCAATTATTCTAACAAGTTGATGTAGATTAATGTGGGGTAATTTGTATGCCAGCATACACATGCTCAGTGTAGATGTCAACGATAGTGATCATATTTTAAAATAGCAGCATGTTGTCTCCATCATGTATATAATATGTCCTCGATGGTACCTTGTTTCAGTTTTTTGCAAATATCTCATTTCATATAAATATATAGTTGATAAAATTTTCTACAATAATGTTAATGTATATTTTGGCTCCATCTCTCAGACCTTTTGAGAAGTTTTCCTGTAAATATCATAATTTTTCAGAAACTATTATTAAACTCACATTTTTTGATAACTGGGTTCATGGTTTTAAGAGAACAGATAAGGCTGAAATATTCACGGGAGATATTCATCACATAGGAGCAGGTTTGAAAGAAGTTTGGTGCCTATCAATTCATTAGTTTCCGAGAAAACTGGAAAAGAAAAATTGCTAAAGAAAATTTTGTGTTCATGATTTTTCAAAAACTATGAAAGAAACAGGTCTGAAATTTTCACAAAAAGTATTCCTTAGAAGTGTTGATATACACGTCCGATGTGGCAAACCTGCTATGTTAAATCACTGTTACCAACTATATTAAGTTGTATTGCTTGTTGCGTTCATTCTGTGATGCAAAGAACTTGTTCCTTTAAATAATTATAACCTGTAAATCTGTAACTCTGCTATCTTACTATGTGCAGCTTGGTTGGCCGTTTTACTTAAAGGTCTGTGATATGATATTCTGTTTGTTTTAATTCGCCTGTCATGGCGGTTGTTAATAAAATTTGTGAACAGTGAATTGGTGTTTATTCATACCAAGTCTGACAAAAGTTTGGTGCTTATTTATCCAATAGTTTTCGAGAAAAGTGGAGAAAACAAATTCTTGGAAAAGTGATTTTTTCACTATTATGAGAAACTACTAAAATGATTGGGCTGAATTTTTTACAAAAGAAAGTTCTCATATAATTTCAGGCTTGATAGAAGATAGTGTCTACTAGTTATTTCCTGAGAAAACTGGAAAAGAAAAAGTTGCTGGAGAAAATTTTTTGATCAAGCTTTTGACAAAACTGCAAAAAGGATATTGCTAAATTTTTAAGAAGGGTAGTCTTTGTGGATATAATAATGATGGAGATGACACATGGGCAGTTTTGGTACCCTACCTATAGAAAGTACTTCTACAAACACGAGTACTTCTAACTAAATATCTGGTTGGATGAAAATCTTACAACGTTCATTTGTTTATAAACACTGGCGTAAAAAGTACCTCACTTTTATACTGATTTTTGATTCTGATTGGTTGGGGTGTTCAGTCTGGGGTACTTTGTACACCAGCACACAGCATCTATAGTCTGGACACTCAACCCCATGTTAAATCTGTTCCATGTTGTCTCCACCACATATATACCCTCAAAAAGGGTAGTCCTTATACAGGACTAGATCTGGTTGTAGTTTGGTTTCTATTAGTTTTATAGTTTATGCGAAAACTAGAGAATTGCAAAAAAATTTTTTCCACGGTTCTGAGAAAACTATAACTGTTTTTCTCAAGTGTTGTGTTGGTATATTGTACAATATCCAGTGTCTATTTGAAATTTATCAAAAATATTACATAATTTTCAAATTGTGTGTGATAGTGTTTGTTTGGAAAATGGATATCCTAAAAGTCCCCGAAAGTCCGAGATGTGCTAACTCCAGGAGTCCAGGGCCTCCCAAAGTGTACCGTGTTTCGTTATTTTGAAAATATCTCGCGAATTGTTGGTTGCAGGCCTGAAAAAGTTTCGTACAAAAATATAATTGATAAATAGTTTTATTACTACGTTGCAGTTCATTTTTTCCTTCTCTTATGGTTTACGAGAAATTCACCTGTCAGTATCGTAGTTTTATTTAAAAACTATTTGTACCCCACATTTTTTGATAAACATTGTCTTAATGTAACTTTTGGATAATTGCTTTTAAAAAATACGATATTTATTGACAGGAAAATTTTTAATAAATTTTCAAATCACTACAACAATAGATCTACTGGAGATAATACAATAAATAATGAACTCACCCGAACGAATATTCAATGGCCTACAAAATTGTTACTGAACACTTTTTTACACAATCAAAGATTCAGAAATTACAAGGTCATGTTTATCAAAAAATGTGGGATAAAATTAGTTTTTGAAGAAAGGTATGATCAAATTTCTCGAAAACTATAAGAGATAGGGAAAAAATGTATAGTCACGTTATTGTGAGAAATTTTACTAACTATTTGTTTGTAACGAACTACTTTAGGCTTAGAATAAACCGTGCACGAAATATTTGCGAAAAACCAAATCAAGATTCACATTTTAGAATGCCTTGGGGTTGGCTATCACTTCGGAGATTCGGGAACTTTCAGCGTATTTATTTTCAAACAATTCTAAACCAATCCCCAAAGTCAAAAAAACTGTACAAAAAATTTCTCCCAGTAACGCTTTTTTGAGCGTTCGTTAATTGATCTATAAAGATCAATGAAACAAATTTACCAACTTTTTTATTATCTTTTTTTTGGGCGGGATGGGGTGAAATTAATTTTTTGCACAGGCAGAACTCGCTTGGCCTTCCTATTTGCGTCTGTAAATGGAAATCATTTTACATTAATTGAATAAACTTTTTAAGCATAATTTCTAGCTTTTCTCCCCCCACCAGAATCAAATCTTGCGTACTGATTATTGTAACAAATTCATAAACTTTTTATAGGTAGACTAAGTAGGCTTATACCCTCCAATATTAACAAAGTTATTACAACGATTCCATGAAATGAATTTTTTTAAGTTCACGAAGTACGTAATGCAGGTATTTAATAATAATACATTATTTCCGTAATACAAAAAGTTATTTTGTCGTCACATATGGTATAGTGGATCTTATCACTTTGCCGTATTGGGAAAAATTATACCAATATCGTCAAGTGGACCGGAGAAAGAATTAATTGGCGATAGCTGGATGTTGTGAAGTATCTGGTTACTGGAACGACTGGAGAAGGGGGAGAGGAAACCGGTGTTATTTGTGGAAGTCGAAGAGAAGGCGGAGTAGGTTGTACGACTTACTTCTTTCGTATAGGTACTGGTTTCGGTTTAACAGTGTGCAAGAAAAAGTTGCTCTCAAATCGTCAGTCGCGATTTAATTTCTTTTTGTCATTTCAGTACATCGATAAAATTTTTCGCGAATTTTTGTGAGTGATAGAAAATTTATACCGAGTGTTCGTGCACTTTTTCCAACTCCAGAAAAGGAAAGAAAAAAATGTTAATATAAATTCGGATTTTTTGGCGAAAAAAACACGAAAAATTATGACGTAATTTTGAAAAAATTCGTGGGTGTTTTTGTTTTTTTGTTTTTTTTTACCGTTGTCGATTCAAAAAAATTGTCCATTCTTTACGATTTTATGCTCTGATTTTTTGTTTTTCCACTTCATATTATAATAATATGTGGAAATGAAAATTTACTCGATCGTTGGTTTTTTTCATGACAACGTGTGCGATTAAAAATGATATGAAATAATTTGCAAGTGCGCGAGTGGTAGACGTTTGTCTTGTAGCGACCATGCTACAGCCGAGAAAACGGAAGTTCATTTTGAAAATCATTCCCAAGGGTCTGCTGCTATGCGTGATAATATTGTTGACGTTTACGCAGAATTTAAATTATGCCAAAGGTAAGAGCATTTTCTTTTTACGTTTATGGCATAAATGTTTTGTGCATAGTATCAGTATGGTGGCCCAACAAAAGCTTACATCCTTCAACATTTGTTGGACGATTTTTTTTTTGTTTTGGTGGGCTGGCCGTGGCCTTCCCCCAGTTAACCAGCAGTTACGTCAGTGATGCATACAGTGTAAGGTATACCTATACCATAGTGGTTAAACTTGGGCGAAACAAAGCATATTCTGATGCATTATAATAAATAATTTATGATATTACATTCGCCTTAAGCGAATATGTCGCTCCAATCACAGCAGCGTAATTCATTTCCATTGGCACCTTGGGGGCCTTAAAAAATCCTGGAAATTCGAAAGTTTTCTTAAAGCAAAGATCCTAATTAATTTGCATTAGAGTAGGCGAGATATGCAGCTAAAATACGACTCATTTGATTGTGGTCATGTTTGAAAGAATATTCCCTAAAAGCGGAAAAACTTCCAAAATACTCGAAGTTATTCGAAAGTTTGATAATATTAGTATAATCTTATAGGTCTTTGAGAGGGCTATTTAATTCTGTTCTAAACGTTTCTTAAAATTTCATATGCAAAATTTTTTACTCCATCTTTCGTTGCCCCTAAGTCTGAAGGAAAGTTTTGACGTGAAAACTGAAATAAAATTTGAACTGGTACCTAACTCAAACAACCATGGTGACAATAGATATACCAATCACTTAAAAACATGAATAATGTTTTTTATACCTACTTTTCTTAGACTTTTGGGATTCAAGGACAAACTTTGATCTAAAAATGGACATTAAATTTCAACTCGGCGCCTCATAAAATTATAGTGAGTAGAATTATAACAGATATAATCGGAAAATATGAGTAATTTGTTTTTTCGAGTCCTCTAGGTCATAATGACAGTTTCTATGTCAAAATAGACACTCAGTATGAAATTGCCAACTTAAAAACCTTTATGTTGCCATTAATTTCTTTATTAGAGTAATTTGAAGAGAAATGCATAGTTAAGGCGAACTGCAGCAGCATTATAGAAAGAGAGAAAATGATGTAGAGAGTCATGAAAGGACAGACAGAGATGGAAATATTTTTTTTGTCTATTAATTCGTCAACGGATCCGGATTAAATTTATGATGTATTTTTGTTCACGCACAATGGACACATTTTTCTGTACTATACTGCTGAGGATGTTGAGATCTGATCTTAATAATAAGCAGCCTATTTTTAGGGGGAAGGAGTGAGCTTAGTAATAGCTAAAGAATCATTCAAGTCCGTTCAGTAGTTTTCAAGGTTACTCATTACACACACACATACTGAACACTTCTAAATATTAATAGCCTATTGGTACAGATATAGAAGTATGAATGTAGATATATAGGTACTTAGCATTATTCAGAATATATTTCATTTAAAGTTGAAAAAAGCCCAACAGTTTGTACCTATTCACTAATTCTAATTTTCTCAATTCTCATGTAAAAACCAGTGTTATAGTTTTTTTGGTTTCTTTCTTCAATATATTTCATTTATAAAATTCCAAAGAACTTGCTCAAAGTAAAACCTATCTCTATATCCAGTTATCAAAGTTTCCAATTGGTGAATTATTCTGAAGAAATGATAAAAGAAGAAAAGTATTCGGAAATATACCTACTCTAAAACAACTTAAAATGTACCTAAGTAATAAAAACGGCAAAAAATGTAATAATTTTTTCCATAAAATAAAATAAAATAATAAAATATTAGGAACTGAAAGAAAATTGAAGTAGTCAACATACAGCTACCTTATACAAAATCCATCAGTCCCACGTTGTAATCAAGATCTGGATTTATATGCATGGGCTTATGATAGACAAGCCTGTTAACATTAATTTAGAATAAAATTTTCCAGGAAACCTGAAATGACGTGCAATTCCACTTCACAATACTTTAATTAGGAAAGAGCGGTAGTGTTTGAAACCCCACCTCAAGAAAAATGTTTGAGTTCCTCTGGGAGTTTACTCATGAAGGATTGATGTGTAAACATAATAATAGTGTAGTTGTGTGAGAGCGCAATGTGCTGCACACACACACCCACACATCATATAACACACACAAATGTGAGTTATAATAATTGTAAGAGTTACAGTGACGATTGTAATTTTCATTTAGTCCCTACCATAGACCCCGAGCACTAAGATGTTTACACATCAAAACTTGTCCAGAAGTCACTTAAATCAGTTTTCTAGTCTAAACACTGGCAAACAAACTGACTAACGTTCAGCCAAAATTGATATGTATTTATAGAGGTGATTTTTAAAGTTAATAAAAAAAAATTAAAATACTAATTGTTTCCAGCTGCCTATAAATCTTGGCCTATATTTCTTAAATTGAATCGATTTTCATTATAAAACTTGAAATATTCAAATTAAATTGGTATCAGAGTAAAATGTAAGTAAGCCTCTTCATAGTGCAATTTTCTTGAAATTGAAAGGTCAACAAGAGAAAATCCTGAAAATTCTAACGGAATTTTCCAAATGGAGTAATATATGTCGTGTCTTAATAATACCTTTATTAAGCTATTTATAAACTTTTCTCCTGATTTTTTATTTAGTTAGCTAGAAAGATTACATATAAAATTAGATACTAATCAGCCCTCCTCCTATGATACAAGAGAGAATCATTGTCATGGAAAAATGGGGCTGCAGTAGGTAATCAATGATGCAGCTATAATGAGGTTGAGAAATGTGTAAGTTACATTTTTGAGATTTAAAAATTAAAAATTGGATCAAAGTTAGCATGAAAAATCAAAAAGTTTGCTTATTGCCAAAAAAAGATTTCTTTGGGTAGATATATAGCTATCGAGTCCTAACTTTCTCGGGAAAATATTGGATAGTAGGTATGTAAGTTTGCAGCGAAAGACTGTTCGAAATTTCTGATTTCTCTTTTACTAAATGTCAACTACCTATGTTAAGACTTGTAAATTTACGAAAAGAAATTTTTCAAAGTTAGTCTCTTCATTAAAAATCATCTGTGAAACTTGTAAGTAGACCGACTTGTACTAGGAACTCGTAGGTACCGGTATTGGTTTTCGTTCAGAGAGATGAGTGTTTGATGCATAATGTGACAGGTGTAGATAGTTAAGTCCACTAATTAGATAATATAGTAACAGAGTAGACGTGTACAAATTACACTTTAATGATAGAAGCCAGCTTAAATATAGTTAGGATTTTTCAAGACGAAAGAGAACGTTCATTATTTTTAGCTATCTTTGGAATAAGTAAAATAAAAAGTGTTAAATCTGTCAATTCCTGAAAAATTGATTGATTACCAATGAATATTGAACAAATCAAAGATGTGGACTGTAGATATAGCCTGAAGGTCTTTATTTTAAGCGGGTCGAGAACGCACACTTCCACCACCCTTTCCCTCATTATCTACGCGCTGGGAACGATCAGTGATTAAAATACGGTAACATTATATTTAGTGTAAGTTAATAGACTATACCTACTTGTATTAACTCAGCATATATTCTCTGGTCTTCAAGGTGATCAAAAATTAAAAACTATAGATTTTCACTGAGGAAAACAAAATCTAATTTAAGTACTACACCTATACTAACTGGAAATCGTTTGAGATTCTTCTTTCTTCTGGCCAAGCCTACTTGCATGGAATTAATTTAACATAGATAGGTATAGCCATATCCTAATTAACTTCAGTGGTCTCGATCTGGCCGAAATATCATCTGAACTCTTAATTTTAATTATTAGTACTGGGATGTGTTCAAAAAAAGGAAGGTAGTTTGCAGCTGTCTTGGAGCCACATTGGCTTCGTTCTTATATCTATAATCGGTGCTCCTTAATTACCGCATCACTCATATAGGTTACCGCACATAGAAAAAAGGAAAAACGGTATGGTCGAACTGTAATTTTTAGAAGTCGGCCGGTTGTATAAATTGTACCTAATGTGGTAAAGAAAATAATTTACACTTCGTCCGTGTATTTTCTCAGCTCTTTGACCTCTTTATTTTTTTTTTCTCCATTTAAATAAATTCATTCCTTATGTTTTAATTTGTACGTAGATATAGGTACACCTATCGTACCAGTATTCCTACGCCAAAAGATTATTCTCAGACAGCACATGAGTGAAATCGAATCTGCTTGCAAGCAGTGGTTATAGATTATACCTACATAAGTACCTATTCAAGAATACAGTATCGTGAAAACGAATCTGTTTATTTAGCAACATAAATAATTCCCATACAAAATTTCTGAGCTCTTTCGTAGACCTCCGCTACGATTGTCTTTGTTGTTGTTGTTGTTGTTGTTGTTGTTGTTGATGATGTTATTTTTCAACTTATCTCTGCTAACTGCTTACTTCTTACTCGCCACTCGGTACGTTACCGTGTTGAACTATTTAACAATTTTGAACGATGAGTTATCTAAACTGATTATTAATTTACCTTATAGATACTGTTTCGTTGATCGTTATTACCAGTCGTTACTTTAAGGTACCTAATTTTTTTTCTCCAATTGTGCTGACATATTTAGACCCATACCGTTTTAAAACCTCACGCCTTCTGTTGGAAAATAAAAAGCTGCGTGTTCACGTTTTTCCTCGTCCTTAAAATTATTTTCTGTTTTCTCGTCTATCTTTATTTGCTATTCGACTTCTTTCTGTGTCTTCAAGTCTTTATGTTTCACATTTCAGACTTCAGTATTTTGAGATGGCTAGAAGTGTTGAAACTCAAGATTATGATGAGGACAAGAATTTCAACGCGTCTCTACTGATTCCAAATAAATGTGTAGGGAAATACGGATTATCTGTTATGTACTCGTATTCAGTTAACATAAGAAGTGATAAAATATGTGTTAGTAAGCGTTTTGCTGTTTGCGCACGTTGTTGTTACTCCGCATAATTCTCTAATAATTGTATTCGGCAATAATTCCGTTGAAAATGAGTTGCGATTCATATTTACATGGAGTGTATACTTGTCACGCAAGTATCGAAGATGATTTTGGATGAAACGTTCGTAATATAATATGCGAACTGAAATTCAAGTTGGAAATTAATGTTCAAATTGAGAATATTTTGCCGCAGCCATTTCAAGTAAGTAATGAACTTGAAACCGTATTGTGGGGATTAGACCATCACTCGTATGAGGAAATAGGCTCGGCCTATCGACAACAGTCGTCACCTTCGGTGACAATTATTTGTGCCTTGCATGTTAAACCAAACACAAATGTATGTTCGTTTGTACTTGTCTATATTTGCAGATAGACAAGTTACAAATCTCGGACCATGATAAATCGATAGATAACGATCTCGGCAATGTCACGGACTGATACGAAGATGCATTCTCCGTACTTTACCATTGCCATGACAACTGTAAAGTACGAATAAATTATCTACACTATACCTATGTAAATGTTACATAGGTGTGTATGTGTGCGTGTAGGGAGCTGGCTATATAAGACCAGAAAATCATAGACCAAATCGCCAGTGTTTGCCAAAATCTTGGCTCCCTCATACCTTTCTGGTATATTGGTATAAACACGCAAATTGTTCTGTTGAACACCTTCTTTGTTGGTTTTACTTTCCACGACGTAAGGTATTCCACAGTGGTGACCTTGACGTGATTTTTTGGCCATGTCGTGGTGTCTTTTGGCGCGGTACGCTTATACTAAAGTGGCACGGTGCGCTGGGGAGCAACTCGCTATCCAATTAAAGTAAAAATAAAATTTTTTAACCAGAAATTTTATTTTTACAAAGACACCAGGAGCTCTCGAAGGTATTTAAATTAGCACCTCGTAAACATCAAATTTATTTACCAAATGAATATATAGTTAAGGCTGCTGACAGCAGGATTGAACATCGGATGTCTATCGATGAGTAACCTGCTAAATACTGATTAATTGAAGTACAGAAATGCGTTGGAAAATTGACAGTAAATTACAATTACGTTACACCTATTTCTTTTAGATTGTTAAATTCCCCAGCATCTATTCATGTATTGTATGAAATTGTACCTACCTATAAACGCAATCGATCACAATTTTTTGATAATACTACTGTACGAGAAGCTGGGAAGCTGGAAAGCTTACCTGTTGGATGAAAAAATTCAGTGCCTGTGCATGTTAGACGCTGGTTCTTGAATTGAACTTTCTTCTTCGTTATCAGTTCTTTTATGTATAGAGATAGAGATGATAGAAAAAACTTGACTCACATTTGTACGTCTACATAATATATACAACGATCGATCTTGTTCAAAAAGTAGATGGACCGATTTTATGTTGATAAAAGCTGCAGTACTTGGTTTCTGTCTCTCATCTGCCAATCTCTCCTTTTTCATTTTGGTAATAAAAGTCATCTCATGATTTCAACCATAAGAAAAAAAGGATGAATTTAATTTATTCACACTCACCGTTTGCACCAAAGACATTGTGAATTAACCAAACTTTCAAAATATAGAATTATTTTGTATGGTTTCATTTTAAAATATTTTACTTGGAAAATGGATGACGTATTTTTCGAAAAGGATGTAACTCCTCTTTTATTGTTAGTGAATGAATTATAATTTCATCGATGCGTCCTTATGTAATCTCACGAAAATTTACAGTAAATTTTTGAATATGTTTATAAGTACGAATCGATGTTGATGAAGACATATTGTCAATTCTGTTCTATTCCTATTGGTACTTATGAGAAGGCTTCAGCTATTATATATTCGTTCTGGTTGACGGTTGTCTTCTCTGAATCATTTGTTTTCTCGATTTATTTTTTTTCTCCAATTATCTTTCCTATATCTTTTTTCTGTTTTTAGCACGTAGTATTTCAAAATATGTAGAGCTAGAGATAAAGATAGAAGTAGAGATAGAGATACCTAAATTGAAGTTTTTATTTTCTATTTCAGCATTCTGCCTTTCCAACTTGACTGATTGTCACAAAATTTTGGACCTTCAATATGTTGTTTTTGCAGTTCCATTTTAAATTCTCCATTCTGAGAGCTGCAATTAAATTCAAAAGTTATCCCTAAACCTAAATGTTTTTATATTTTGAAACTGTTCCTTTTGAAGGTTAGTTTTTAGTTCTTCTTAAGGGTTTTAGTGTCAGTGCTGAGAAATGAAAACCCAAAAAACTGAAAGTGAGAATTGGTTCAAATGTTTTCATGAAAAAGTTTTACTTTTTGACCTGTTCTGTTGAAAGTTAGTTCTCAATTCTGCTTGATGGTTTTAGTTCAGTGTCAGTTCTGATTCTGAGATGTCAAAAGTCAAAAAACTGAGAGCTGTAATTCGGATCTTTTTGAATATTTTCACTAAAATTTTTTATTTCTGGATCTGTTTGTTTGAATGTTAGTTCTCAGTTCTACATAAGTGTTTTATGTCAGTATCAGTTTTGAGAAATGAAACTCAAAAAAATGAAAGCTTTAATAGTATAATTATGTTTGAAAGTTTTCATTAGAAATTTTAGTTCTGGACTAGTTATCTTGCAATTGATTATATCATACCTGCTTAAAGGGCGGCTAATTCAGCTTGTAACGTTATAATATTATGTCACTTACAGTTTCATTTTTTTTTTGTGAATCTCATTCCTCCATTTTTTTTTCATTTCTTCACTTTGTTGATACAGTTTATTTTGCAGATGTCTTCAAATTAAATTTTGGCGTCATTGTAAAAGATTATGGCTTGTATGCAAGAATGATATTTAAGTATTAAGAGTGACTTAAGAATTACTTATCTGAATGAAGTTATATCTATATATGTTTATAAGCCTTGAGGCGTTGCTTTGCAGCTCTTTGGCTTGTGTCGGCTCTGGATTTTTGCTAGCATACAGGTAACCTTGTAGAATTTGTTGTTTTAGCAGAAGTATCGAACATTTTTTTTGTGTCTTTGTGTGGCTGTGAGAATAGTAGCGCATGCGCATCGAATATAAAGGAAAATATTGGCAAAATAATTTTGACGAACGAATTAATTTTAGCCAGCTTGTATATTTATTATAGTGATGTGTAGATATAATTGATAATGGAAAAAATGTAAGCATTATGCAAGTACCGTTCTTACATTCGGCCCTATAAATCCTAAAATTAAGTGGTAAGAGTCATTTAAAAAACCCATTTAACTTCGTTTTGTCTTTTTGACATCGCGTATTCTATATTTATTTTTCTTTTGAAAAGTTCAAATAATGAAATGTTATCGATTATTAAATTTTAGAAAAATTTTCCTCTGTAAAATGCTGCTTCGGTTTACTAAAGATTTTTCAGAATCGAAGAAAAAAGTAAAAAATTTGTTTAAAAAAAAACAAAAAAATATATTTAAGCTTATTTTCATGTAACCATATTTAGTAAAAACCTGCTTAAATACCAGTAAAGACATGATATCAACAAACTCTTATAATTTGAATACATCAATGTTTTGATGCATTAATTTGGTGTAAGATTAAAGTGATTGGGTGTAACTTAAGTCTAATCTTGAATAATTTATTTTATATTGATGCCCTTTTGTGAAGCGAATCATTTTTGGTGTGAATACCGGTTTGTGAGTAGAAAAAATAATACCTAATCAGTTGTTTATCAAACGGTACGATTTAAAGTGGGCCTATCAGAAATTCCATAAAACTGGACGAGGTGATGTTTCAGAACTCACGAAGCAAAAGAAAACCACTGAGAATCCCAAACTAGATAGGTTGGTACTAGGTATCCAAAATCTTCAAATAGACGAACGAAATTAGAATAGAAATCTGGCGACAAAACTCTCAGTAACACAAAAATATCACATCCTCTTCTTTCGTCGAGGTGTAAGCAACGAAAAAGGAAACTTGTTTAGAAAGAATTTCACACTGGTATACCCACATAACATATTATACTCAGCCAAAATTGGTGCCGACCTAAAGATATTCAAAATAATTACTTAAACATCAGCTTTGCAATATTTGTCAGAATAAATTTTCAAGCTCCATATTTACCACACCGGAGGGGTTAAGTTATATATTATCTGGCAACGACTATCAACATTCACATAAAAGTTGGTGTACATTATGTTGTGCTTACATGAAGGGGTATTGTTTGATGGTAATTAGTTGAAAAAATTATTTGTACGTGTACACGGACACTGATTTAACGATTAATTTAAAAGCATTCCCGTCAAAACCACTGATATGTTTTTTTCATTCTTTCTTTCCACAAGCATCCAGATGATATGATGACCATTGGAGTTCATTTTAGAACATATAACGGTAAATTACACAATCTTTCGGATGGTTTATGGCGCTCCGGGTCCCTAATTATTTGCACTTGTGCTTTAACTGTATTGTTTTCTGAACCGTGAATAACAAAACGATGCTTTTATTTTTTTTTTAATACTTTGAAATTAATGAGAAAAAAAAATTACGTTTTCTGTAACCCATTGACAATAGCCTTTTGGTGAAACCGGTCGTAATCTTTGGCAACTTTTCTTTGTTGTTGAAGAATATGCAGTGCGTACCTATGTGCTTTACACGTGTCCGAATTTTGCCCGAATGCATGAACGATACCTAAGAAATTCTTAAATTTTTTCCATTATCAACTATATGATCTATACATGTTTATGTATAGATATAACTTTAGGACTGTCTTTTATGCCCTAGCTAATGTTTGAGTGTCGGTGATCCCTTCAATTCTGCTGGGTAACTTGGAATTTTAGGGATTGTGAACTCTTGATTGGACTATCTACGCTGCTGTTACGATATTAACTTGTGATCTCTAAGTTCTAAAGTTACATGTTTGGAACGGATCCTTTAAAAAAAATTTTTTTTTTTAGAAGAAAGAACTGCGTGATATCTTTGTGGTTAGTTAGTTCCTTCTTGGGCAATTGTAAAGCAGAACTCTAAATTGAAGTGTGTTTATCTCATTGAAGAATCGATTTTTTCAATGTTGACCCTCGATATTTTGAATATTAGACAATTTTCTAACTTGAAAACTAAATAATTATAATAATATATTGAAAATTATAATTACTTTCAAACCGAGTTATAAAGTGATGAGTTGAGTTCTTATTCTAAGATTAAGCCCGGATTAATTACAGTAGTTAATTGTACAATGCTGGTTTTAACTAGTACTTGTTTGGGGGGAGATTAGGGGGGTGTGTCTCTCACGAGTTGAATGAGTTGACCGCCCTCTACTCGTCAGTAAAATAAATTTAGGTATACCAGATACAACCCATCCATACTTATAATTTTGTGAGTAAATTTTTTTTTCTAAGAAGTATAAAACTTGAGAATATTTATTCATCTAATTTCATGTAAAATCAAACTGATGTGCTTAGACTGGATCTCAGGTTTGATTGCCTATTGTACAGCTGAAAGCTGGACTTAATGTTATGCGTTGACGAATCGTATTATTGTCAGTCAATAGTTTTTTAATATTGTTGAGAAGTTTAAAATCTGTGTAGGTATTCCAGTTTGTTGTATGATTAAATTCGGACCTGATATTTTCTTAGCTACCTACCTACCTTACGAATTTATGTAGATATTCCTTCAATAGATCAGATCCGAAATGATATTACGTAATTTTGTAATTTTTAGCGACCAAACATATACGTTTTATTGAATGAAGTCTGTTGTATGGCAGGGAGACTCCAGAGGGCCATAGCCTATCAAAATCATTTGAAAATATTTTTAATCCCTCTTTGTCGCTGGTGGGGATACCAATATTTTTTTAATTTTTCCTTAAACCTACGCCTATACATCATGGTCTCTCGGAGATGTCCCTTTCACAAAATGAAATCCTAAAGCCATCCTCGGTTGTCTGAAGTGAATCTCGTTTTTCTTTACCCCTACATGGAACTTTAAATAAACATTTTTTGATTTTCTATCCTTATAGATTGTCATCATTGGATACATATTGATCTATAACGATGAGGACTTTGCTTGATTAACAGTAAAATAGATGGATAAATTCGTGCAAAAGGTTTGTTGCTCCCTTCGATCGAGTTCACGTGCAACAAAAAAACTTTAAATCATTTCTCGTGAGAAGACTGATTTTTCTATCGAAGCAAATAGACTTAACGTGGATGAGAAACCTCTCATTCAAGCATATTCCTTTTACCGAGCCATAAGTATGCATGACAGCCAGTCATTTACATCATCCTTCGATGAAATGATTTGTTACAAATGCCCCGTCGTCGTTTATTCTGAGCTTATATCTTCGTCTCAGACATATATTTCTTGTGCATACCAACTAAATGATGAAGTGCACTAGTTATGTAAGGGGCGCATACCAGCAGTGATGTGTGACCAAGCTCCGTTAACTCGTGCCAACGTAGGAATTATCCATCCGTGTGTCAGAACATGTGCACCGAATGTACAGTATTACAGTGTTTATGTATTTTTTGGATTGTATAATTTTAATTGCGATTATAAATTAATGAATGGCTACATTTTTTTTCCTTTAATTTTTTTTTTGCATCGATCTAATATATATATATATATATATATATGGCCTATTTGAAAATTCAACCTTAAAATGTAGCCTTATAAATGAATGGTATTTATGCCTCTTTGTAAGTTCATGTGTCTAGTTAGGTAGATACTTGTATGGTTGTGCAATCATTGACCCGATAGAAATTGAGCATAGAATATAATTATGCGGTCGATTTTTTTTGCAAAGGTCACTTTTCAAAAATTTAAATGAAGTTAGATTTTCCAGTTGCGATTATATTGTAACTTCATGAAATAAGAAAGTTGAAGTCTTAAATTTTCACTCTAAATTTTACAAGAAACAAAGTTGGAGTTGAGGAAAAATCATGAAATTGATTTATTCATTATCATTTATTGATGAGCGAACAAAAGAGAAAGTCTTTGAGTTCAGTTCAGTTCTAGTTGCAAACCTTTCCAAAAAAATAAACAAAATTATTATTTTTCGATTTTTATTTTATTATTGTATCTTCTCGGCACCCACTTTGTTGCTTTTTATTTCTCAAAGAATGAATATAGGTCACTCAAATTCTTCTGTACACAATATATATATGGATATATACATATTTTCACCTTTTGCTCATTTTGGAACTTTTTGGAAGTCTGTGAACCCTCCGCTGTTCGACCTATGACAATGAAACTTCGGGTAGTGTTAAAAGCATTCCTAGGCTATACATTCGTGTTAAAATTTTTGAAATTCATTCGTTAGTTTTTGAGGAAGGGATTCTCAAAGTGTTGCAAACCCAACATGTCATCACGATAACTCCCGTAAATTTATAGATTTTGGCTTGAAATTCTAATGGTAGTTTCAGACTATTTGGGACTGGTTTGGTATTGAATTTGAGCAAAATTGGTCGAATGGTTTTCACATGGCAGCCATTACAAATTTGACACTTTTTTTACTGATTTTGGCATTTTTTGGAAGTCTGTGGAGCCTCCGATTTTTGTTTTGACTTATGGCAATTAAACTTAAGATAATGTTAGACGCTTTCATGGACAACACATTCGTGTTAAAATTGTTGAAATTCATTCAGTAGTTTCATAGGAAGGGGTTCTCAAAGTTTTGCAAATATATCACGTTGTCATCACGATAATTTCCGCAAATTAATAGATTTTGGCTCGAAATTTTTATGGTAGTTGGAGACTATTAGGGACTGGTTTGGTTTTGAATTTGAGCAAAATCGGTCTACTGGTTTTTGAATGGCAGCCATTACAAAATTTGACACTTCTGGAAAAAACACACTGCGGTTGATGCGCGGCAAAGATTTTTTTTTTCTTTTTTCCGAAATCACCTCATAAGCCGCCAGTTGCCAGGCGTGAAATAGCCTGTAATTGAAAAATGTCAACGCTCGTTTTTTCTCCCCAAATATACTCCTATCCTATCCTATATTATAATACGAGCAATAATTGTATGTATGTATGTATGTATGTATGTATGTATGTATGTATATATGTATGTATATGTGTGTATATGTATGTATATGTATGTATGTATGTATGTATGTATGTATGTATGTATGTATATATGTATGTAATATAATATAAATATAATGTAATGTGTGTAACCGGGTTCTGAATAACTAGACCAACAGTGTTATTGAAATTCACAGGAAAGGGGTTTTTGGTTGCGAAAAACGATGTATATATATATATCCCAGGTTTGAGAAAATTCATTGAACAGAAATAGGAACTTTTCAATTTATCCATCAGCGCAGTATGCGATAATAACGAATGATGAAAAATTCACTTGGCTAATAGTAACCGATAGGTAAGGTTTTACTCTCGTATTTTGGTAGGCCTAGGCTGTGTATGATCATTATAATTTATGACTATTGAAGTAATGAGTTTATAGTTGCAATCTTTAATTTTATTCTCGAGAATCGAGACATGTTATAAAAATATGTTCATGAAATTCCCCAGCTTGAATTAAAGTAACAAAATTTTTTCTAATTTCCACTTCCGAGCAAAGCTGTTCAATAAGTAGTACCTGGCAGGTACTACTTATTGAACTGATTAAAACCACAAGACGTAGGTATTTTGTTTGACACTGCGCATTGACGTAGATATCAATCTTAAAGAGGTTGGAAGAGGGATTTATGTTGTTTTTTTTAAAATCGTCTTCAAAAATTGATATTTTCAAAAAACGATTTTAATTTTCTTAAATACCGTATTTTAGAGTGAAAATGATGTTTTCGTATCATCCTGTAATGAAGCCTGGTTTTCGCTTTTTTTCTTTCAAAAAATATTTTCTCCTCTTCGCTTTTCATATTTTTGTTTGATTTTTCTCAGACTGCACACCATCATACGTACATAACGATAAAGTGGAGCTGTCTATGTTTACATTTCTCTCTCCTTTTTTATCCTTTTTATTTTCGACACGTCTCTCAACTATTCGTCTATAAAAAGAATTGACAATGCTATTGCTTCATTTTCCGTATTGGAAAATGAAAATACGTTCGAAGTAGTTTATATCGAAATACGAAATTTCTGACATCATCGTTAGAACAACGAAGAGCCATCGTGTAATGTGTAACTTAAACCAACATGACATCTATGAAATTTTCGTTAAATGATCGTGCCCATCAAATCAATCACATGACATGAGTTATTATTTGGATGTCTAAATAAGCGACGAGACGTGTTTAATTTTCGTCTTAAAAACAACGGCCGTCGAAAATGAATCGCATGACAAATTTTGAGGAGTCGATGAAAGAATATGGTACCTACCTGCCTGTAATATATTATGAAAAAGAAAATCCTAAACCTAACGTAAAAAATTGATGAGATGTGTTTCTCAGCCACCACTTTGCACGCTATGAAAATGTAGGTTTGTATGTACACGTACACGCGGTTTCCGCAAGATTTTTATTCGCTTGCTGGTGGTTTTTCTCATTTTCTCTTTCATTTTTTGTTTCGCCTCCTCTCTTTCTGCCCTTCGTTGTCATAAAACGCGGTGTATTGTACGGCCCAGAGAGTAGGTCATCAACTTGTAAACACGACTGCGGTTGAAGGTGGAAAGTGGAAGTATATCTCACAGGAACCCCCTCGTCTGCATCGACTCTGGTTGTAGCTGTCCACCCGGTGGCTATGGTACTTCCTTTCACTCGCAGTTCTAAATATTATTGAAAATCTCTTGTATATGCGTCTCTGTCTCTCTTTCATTCTTTGGCTATATTATGGCCCAGACAAAAGGAAAATCATATATACGACGACGACGACGTCGTTGTTTTTATTACCACCGTCGTTTTCAATTACAATTATCGAAATTTTAAACATTATCATAAGGTCGCGTCGGCCAAATTGTCAATTTCGCCAAAAAAGATTAGAAAACTATAGACGATAGCTGGTGATGAGAGCTTTTCAAACACGTTATGAAAACTATTCCAAAATTAATGTTGACTGCGCGTTAAAAAATCATAAAAATATAGGTAGATATAAGTGTTTGTTTTTGTACGATTCGTTTAATAAATTTGACCAGTGTCTACATGACTAGCGATGACGTAGTTGAATTCGCAGGAGAGAGTAAAATTATTTTTTCGAAGTTTCGTCGAGTGTTGACTCCCATCGTGTTTCTCATTCATTCATGAAGTTTCAGATTCGTAAACTAAATGGATCTCTAAAGAAGGAGCTAATGGCTATTCTGTGTCAAAAATTGTCTTAATTAGATAGCATAAATGTAGGGTTCAAATTCAAATGTACAAAAATGCTTTAAATTGTTGAAAGAACCTCTTTATCCCCACTATAGCCAAAAAGAGGTAGGATATCCTATAATTTTAAGATTATTTTTGAAAATTTTTGTCGACGAGATAGTTTTCTGAAGTAACAAGTTCGAATTTTGCATCACTTCTTGCGTTTGACTAGGTGTTTCTGAAGTTCTTAGCACTATGTTACCGTGCTATGAAAACTTTGCGTGATTCTGGGTATAGTTTGATTATTGATTTTCTCCAAATTTGGCGAAAATGTTTAATTTGTCGAGCTAATTGAGTCTTCCAGATTTGAAGAAAATCGATGAAGCAGAACATTAACTAGATTCACGCAAAGTTTTCATAGCATGGTAACATATTGCTGAGAATTTCAAGAATGCCTACCTAGTTCTGAAATCCCTGTTTTGACAATTTGTGGGTATCTTTTGTAGGACATTTGATAGGCCTGACGCTTTATGTGAGCCATATCTTCACTTGAATTACGGTATCGGTTTTTGGCTCTATTATTTAAAAATCCAACTAAATTTATGGAATGTGTTTAATGCTGAATAACACAGGACTGCTAGCAGGATTATAAAACTTGAGAATTTCATGTCTTGCGTGCAGGTTTCCTTTCTCCACTTCAGTGGGGAGATGGAGTTGGGGGCCTGTGGAGTACTGAGCCCCTTAAAACCTGATGAAGTCCCCCTTCCCCTAAGATTAGAATGTCTATTTCTGGAATCATACTTGAATCTCTATTTCTACGTATTACAAAATACTACGGGCTAAAAACTGTTGGAAACACTATCATTCCGGAATAAATGGACGGATTTGCATGAGATTTTCCTTAAAAAATTGTGTTATTCCAAGGAAGATTTATTGCCATCAAGGAATTCCGTGGCCCTCTTGATTCTAAGTTACTAGTTTTTATCATCTGTAAAAACAGAAAAAGGACTAAAAGTGAAAAACAGAATTAAAAAAATCTTCTCCCCCTCTCTTTTTTCATTTCCGACGAGTACTGGTTAGTGAGGTGGATATGATTCTTTCTGTCTCATTCTGTTTCGTTTTTTTTTTTTTCACCGGTTTCATTTGGATTTACAAAAAAGGGGTTGAAACAATTATTAGACACTACGCAAGTGAAGCTGCGGGTTATTGCTCGTTATAGAAATATAATGATTTTTACCGATTTTAATTGATGGAAAAAATTACATAACCCTCAGCCTCCCTGCCTTTATAAGTTTTTTTGTAGCTTTGCCTCTGCTTCAGCATGAATCAGAAAGGGAAAATATCGCTATGAAACACATAAATAATACAAATTAATAATATTAATGGGTATTGTAGGCAACATAACAATTTTCTAAAATTTTGACGTTTTGGACATAAGTTGTTTCATTGTTAAAGCTTATTTGAATGGTACCGTCTCTTGTCTAACGGTCAATTAGTTCGATTTTATTTTACTGATTTTTTCTTTTTAGAGTACGTTTTTTCGTTGGTTGACTTTTTATGACCATCATAGGCTATCAATGGCTTAGACTAGTTTCCAACATAATTTGATGAATCGTGCTAAGACTTTGATCATCATAAAAGGCTAATTTTCCAGTTTATGGTACCTACTTCATAATTACCTGTGGCTTACAATAGCTGGGTGTCTTTGATTTCATGCAGAATTTCTTTTTTTTTTTGGTTCTAAGAAGAGATGTTTTGATGTATCATCCCATTTGAATGGGACCCAGAGAGGGAGAGAGCAAAAATGAGTTGAACTTCCTTTCAAGAAGTTGAATGTTTTTTAGAGTAGCGTGGTACCTGGTGTTGTAGTAGATAATTAACAAATATTCTGTAGTTTTCAAAATAATTTTCCTTCGTCCATCATGTTTTGGCTCTTCAGTAAATAAGTGTGCAAATTTGAAGTTTTCATTCGAATACGATTGTTGGAATTTTGGAATATCTATTTAAGAAAATTAATATACAGTATCATAATGCACACCTTATTTTATGAAACGACAGCAGCTCTATGAAAAAATTATTAGGAACCTTCTTTGTAGGGCGATTTATGGGCTTTATTTTTGTATGAAACTTTTAGTACAGTAGAATTGAAAGGGAAAAACTTACCGTGAAAAAACGGGTGTGAGTATTCTTCTATTTTCACTCGATACTTACTTAAAATCACTTCGTTTTGAGAGAAATCTGATGATGAAAATTAATTTGTCGTTAGAAAATAGGAAGAATTATCATTAAACATTTTTTCTACAATTATTAGTTTTTGAAATAAACAATAATTTAAAATAAGTACGACAAATTTTCGACTAATTATTTATTTTTTATTCTTTAATTAAGAAGTCATTGACGATTAAAAAAAGTACCTATTATTCGTGGTAAATTTGATTAAATTTTCTCCTCTTTCCAATAATACCAATCTCACCTTTCTAACTTCAATAGCAGCTGAGAAATCATCGAGTGAAAGATGATAGGTTTTTCTCAAAATAAAAATGTTGTTATTTTAAATAAGATGTTCATGATGTTTCATTGGTAACACTGATTTTTCTGTCCTAGGACCAAAAAATGAACTTTTTAGGCCTGTAAGTTTCATTTTTTGATACTTTGACCAGAAAATGGTTAAATTTGTTCATTTTTCGAATATTTCAGTCTACCACCAAAAAGTAGTCCTCTGATCCAAAAAGATGAACTTTCAGTCCTGAAATGAGGGCAGAATACGTGCTATTACAGATTGGATTTGCATAAACAAACTTTCACGAATTGAATCTCATTTTTTTCGGTCCCAAATTTATTGATTTCTACTTTATGCTGAATAAATTAATTATTTCGCCTTATTATGAATAACCTTGCGCAGATATTCCGAATTATGATGTTCCAAAGTTAATTAGCTTATTGTTCATTTTTCTGGTACATCCCGTGTCTTTCATTTCATTGTTATCGATTCTTTTGAGTCGGCGTAAGTTGTGTATCTCCATTATTGTTCTTTCAGTTCTCATTTTTTCAGTGGTGTATTTTCAAAAAGGTACCTGCTATTGATTAATTATTTTTGTTTACTTTTCAAATCGGAAAAAGAAAGGGTTGCCATTTTATTAAAGAAGAGATTGAATTGATTGATTTTCTCTTATAGAAGGGGAAAGAATAGCTCTGTTTGATAGGATTGCACTAACCTACACCAACCTACACCGGTAGGGATATTCCACAAATATTCAAGTAAAACTTGGCGCAAAGTCATATAAAATTCCTACATTTGTGGAATCGCCCTCCTGGTGTAGGTTGGTGTAAGTTGGTGTAGTCCTATCAAACAGAGCTAATATAATTTTATTTTTTTTTTACCTCCGATAGGTTAAAAATATTTAGTAGATAAGCAGATAGTAGATGCTGGATACCTATATCACTGAGCTTTTCCTAGAATCCAATTGTGAATCCATATAGTAGTTTTATCACGGTTGAGGAGAGAAATTTAGAAATTTGGAAATTTTTGATGAACTATTTTATAGACAAACAATAATTAAATTTTAAAAATGCTGTCGGGTTCGAGTAACTGATTTTGTTTTAGTTTATAAAGTAAAATTTACGCATGATAAAATAATTTAGTGTTTAAAAAGAAACTCGCGATCGACATGATGTATTCTTTTTGTTTCTATTTGCGTTTTGTTTTTCTGAGCCTGGAGATAAGTACTTCCTGAATTTCACTACTCCTACGTTGGTTTTTCCATTTAGAACTTCCAATTAAACTTTCAACTTTTACTTTAAAGTATGCTCATTATAATTAGATAATTGGTACCTCGTGCACGTTGTTTGTTTATAATATGCGTCCGAGTATTCAAATTTAGCAATCTTGAAAAAATTATTGAAAATTTTTATCGGAAGGCTTACTTGTCGTTGGATAGGTATAATTATTTTAATGTTCTCCCGAAAAATTTGAAGAAAAATCTAACAATGTTTTCTTTGTAATCGTTTTGTTAATTCATCGCGTTTGACTAAATTTCCCTTTCAGATTTTATTGATGCACGTACTGTTAATAATTTTTATTATATAGATAGGTATGGGTACTAACAATATATTGATAAAATTACGTATCTGCAAAAATTCATCCAGTAAATGAGTATGTTGCTTATAAATGGGCATCGAAACAGTTAATTTCATTTCCACCGTAAATTACCTCTATTTTTCGTTGCCTTTCTTGATTGCCACGAGTAGTCCAGCGAAATTTACGAATAACAGCCTAACCGTTAGGTCTAAGCTTACATTCGTTCTTATAAGTATTTTGCATATCATAATTTTTGAAAGCGACAGCCGTGTCAGATGTAAAAAATGTACCTACCTACTTATTATATACTAACTTGTTGAAAAAAAAAAAAAATTAATTCTAGTGTTGCGTTTTCATATTTTAACATTAAATTACCGACGAATTTGGTGAGTATGGGCAATTTTGTTTCACTCCTGGAACGTGAAAAAATTGACTTAGATACCTACCGTATTTACTTAATTCATGTGCATATTTCAACATTATCGAAGTTATACTATTAACTTTTTCGAATTTAAACGTAACCTGTTATGAATTCCTGGCTTATTTAATGCATTTAGGTTAAAACCTGTATTTTCATCTTAATGAAAACTGTTTTGAGCCTATTAAAATTTCCGAGTTGGAGGCATTTTGAGTTTAATTTATTCGAATTCCGTTTTGGTGGTAGTTTTCATTCGCGGTGAAACAGGTGAAATTACGTCGGTGATCACTAAGCCTATTTTTGTTGTAATTAAGAAGAAAAAAAAACGGTCTATCGATATCGTATGTAGGAAAACTTAGAAGATAATTTTTATCAGATGATGAATATTGTACGCCGAGTTTTTGAAAATAGTCGGATAAAATGAACGGAGAGGGTTAGTAATTTTGAAAATCGTATATCGTATTATCTTGATGTGACAAACTGTTTTTGTCTTGGTAGGTCTATCTCCTTTTCATTTACTATCGATAACAAAAATTGATTGATAAGGTGTCGAAATATAAGAGATTTGACCCACAGAAGTTGATTTCTGCAGCATTTTTGATGTGAAGTGGATGTACTGGATTTTAAATTTCTAAGTACCTTGAATTGTTAGAAGGTTATTATAAATTGTCTGTATCTTGTTTATTATTAAAATTTTGTTCTACTGAAAAATGCCAAAAATGGAATAAATGCCAAATATGATGTAATCGCCAAAAATGCCTATTTTCTAAGGAAAGCTGTAGAATTGGAGAAAAAATTGAAATTTGAAGTATTTAGATGCTATTTTCATTGCCCATAGAACAGAAAAATTCTAATTGTAAGGAGTTGAATTGACTCTCTAGGTGTCCATACTGTTAATGTACGACAGATGATTCTCCGAGCTCTCCACTGTTTTTCCTCGATAGTTGAATTTCCTTTTCATTGCGAAGTTGGAGCGATTTGAATACATAAAATTGAGCAAAATTTGAAGCAAAAAAATTGAGTTTTCAGAAAAAGCTCGATAACTTCTGAAATAATGGATCTAGAGCTCTAAGAATGAGTTGATTGAATTTATCGTTAAAAAATACATAATTTTCTTGTAGAAAATCGGAGAATAGGAGAAAAAATTGAAATTTGAAATTTTTTGGTGCTATTTTTTTCATTGTATAATCTTTTATTATTGTTTTTGCTGAATAATGCCAAAAATACAGTTTTCATTATCGAATTTTAACCATATAATAATGCTAAAAAATCCGCACTGTACTGATAAAAGTGTAGCTCAACTGCCCAATGCAATTTCTTCATTTTTTCTCTTATCCTTGTTTGAACATGAAATCATCATTTTATTCAAAGATGGTTGAATGGCTTTATATAATTATGTGTGATTGAAAATTTTTCTTGTTTTGTCGGTAAGAATTTTTAAGAGAAACTTCAGTTACGGTATCGATTCTTGTTGCTGGTTTTCACTTGAAAACACGTCTTTTTGAATTGTTTCTTGTTTAGCGGTTCAGTGTTTACATTTATAAAATAAAACGTCAAATGCTGGCTAAAGCTTTCAGTTATCTCACGTGCTTAGAAAGATGTTTTCAACTTGAATTTTGCTCGATGGTCAACATTATCGAGTGTTTGTATTAGTAGATCCGGTATTAAATTTAAAATATCATTAACCTAAATTCTCGTTCTATCGTTGTTTTCTCGCAAAATATTCGTACATTACGATTGTAGTGAGAGAAAAAAAAAAGCACCGACAAAACGAACAATTATATTTGCAAAATTTATACCTACACCGAATAATCGGCGTTAATCAGTGCTGGTGAACATCATAATATCCGGGTGGATATCTTATTCTTTTAATGTATTATATATTTTTTAAACTATTGATTCTCTATGTTGGAAGAGAGAAAAAAGTTTTTAGTTAATATAAATTGAGATGATTACTAGAGATACCTGTACATATATTCTTTCAACATTTTTGATACGCGTTTGACTTTCACTATTCGGAAACCCGTTGATATATTGACATATGAGAACCAATACTGGGACACATAGGCCTGCAAAGGCCCAATTTAATTTAACGACTACGACGTCGTGATGAATTGTTATGGGAGAGAGAAAAAACAACAAAATACGAAGTAGATATATACGTTTACAAATGTAAATACGAACATTAAAGCACGACCGTAAATGTAAAAGATAGCTAGTAAATCGAAGGCAATGAGTAATTATTAAAATGAACGTGGCCCACATTTCATCACGAATAAATGAAGAGTTTTCACGACTGTAGCGCGATGTTCAGTCGAAATCTTGAGCGATCAAAAAAAAATTCAAATACTCGACGTTGTGGAATTTGTTTTTTCTTTTAATAGACTAGAATTTAACATCAAGTGTAAAGTTTAATGATACATTATTTGTCTAAATTGGCTTTGGGTCAATTAAAAAAATCATAAAACTGAGAGATTCATCGTCGATGTGTGCCCACAATGTATCGTCCGAGAGGTTCGAAAAATGTGCCAGTGAGAGAATTTTTGCTTCATTTGTAAATTGTTTTATTTGAATGCTCTTTACAGGTTATTAAATTAGTATACTGGCTAAAGAAAAATATAAATTTCTTGATCTTTAAAGTGAGTACCACCTAGTGTCTGTGAATTGGTAAAACTGATTTTTTTTATTTTTGAAGATTTACATTTACTGCCTTCAGTTTTACAAAGTAGGTAGACTATAGTAATTAGTAGACGATACATGTGTTAAGTTGTGGAGACGAACTATCCAGCCATGTTCTCACTTTCAAATAGTTTTATAGTTTAAAGTTGAGTTGGTTTTGTTTTGTAATAGTGTAGGTATGTGGACGAAATAGGTTGAATGCCAGGTTGTTTCAAAACTGATTTTTGAATTTTTCAATTTTGCGCAATTTTCTAAAAATTTTTTAGATTAAGGGCAGGAAAATAATTGTAGAAAGTTAAAATAATTACGAAACATATCTATTGGTTTCATTTCTTGCAGTGGTGGGTGAGGCATTTCAAATGTTTTGTATTGCTAATCCGAATTAGGGTAAAATTAATTTAACTCGGCGGAAAATTAAATTTTTTTCTTTGTCATCATAGTTGTAGAAACTTGCGTCTTTGAAAAGATATCGCTTTCATTCACTTTGGTACAGTATTCACTTGAAAAAACCCATGTCCTTTTCTGTGTGTTTGGAACGTTTTTTGACAGTTTTTATGCTTCAAATATTCAAATTCTTTTAAATTATTCTAAAGATCCATTATTGTCTTAGAATTTTATATGGGGTTCGAATAAAAATTAAATTCGAAGAGGGTCACTTCTTAATGCAATAATTTTCGTCAAATAATTGCTTAATTATGTAGAATAAAAATCGGCAACATCCACCATACATGCAGGTGAAACGTACGAATAGGTCTAGACAGAATTAGGGAGGATCTGGGAACCCCTGTCCCGTCCCACCAATTTTCCGAAAAAGGGGATCTCGATGTAATAAAAATGTCATAACTCCTTTTTTCAAAAAAATATTTTAATTCCACCTTTGCAAGGGACTTTCTACAACATCTCATAGGAAACTACTAAACCTATCGATAAAAGCTTGGAAGAAAATCAACTTTTATAAAAAAGTCACAATATGTCAGTTGATTTGTCAAACTTTCTCTAAACTTATATCGAAGTTTTTAAACAGTCGAGGTTATTTTGATGAATTTCTTTACTGTTTGCCCTTATGAGGACTCTAATTGTGTGAGGTAAAGGGGCTCGCACTTCTCAACGACAGTTGCCTCCAAAAGGCTGGCTATTATTCTTCTCTATGACGTTAAACAAATTAACATACATATATTTATATGTTCTTATCTGTACATATATACAGGTAAGATACATTGTCGGGTAGTGACAAATTGCCTGATAAAGATCTTGGTGATGTCACAGCCCAGTACCAAATGCACTGCAATGTTTCTTATCACCATATGAAATAAGAAACAATGTTACAAGATGACGTAATTCCATATATATATGTACATATGTTTGTCTGTGTGCGTGTGCCAATTTCCCTATATAAACTCACAAAACTGGCTACAAAATTGCCAGTGTTTGCCTAAGATTTGGCTCTCTCATACATTTGTGTTAGATGTGGCAGAACATGCAAAGATGTTGATTACCTTCTAAGTGTAAATACTTCTTCACAACAAGGTATTCCACAGGGTTGATCCTGATGTGTTTTTTTGGCTACATCATTGGTGTTTTGGCTCATTGCACTTTTTCTAAAACTAGGTGTGGTATGTTGGTAAGTTACTCACTTGTAATACAAATATTTTCACAAGACCTAGACATCTTTGGCTGTTGAAGTAAAGGTCTGACTTTAAAAGTCAGAAGTCTATACCCCTCCTTCCAAATATATTTTCCAGAAGGGAAATTGGAATCAGACTGAAGGAACAAAGTTTGGCCTCAACCCCCAACTCCTCCACCTTAGACAAGAGACTCTGACATCTCAGAAGCTCCAGATTACCAAAGAAGGATCTGAGGCCAGAAGTTTTACATTTGAAAGCTGCTTTGAACCATAATGACTTAGCTGTTCAAATACTAAGGAGTGGTCATACATTGAGCCAAGACTCTGACCCTCCAACACTAAAGCAACAACAAACGAAGTCTGTGTTCACTCTAGAATGAGAAAATTCTAATTTGAAAGAATTGCAGCAGAAGTGACTTTAGAACAAATATGTCTATGCTAAGTACGTACTAACCCAAGTGGAAATACTGCTAACCAAGCATCATCAGCGTTGTCTAGAGCAGGCAGGAGTAGTCAGTCACAGTTAACCCCCAAAATTTTAGCTCAATTGTTGCAACTCTTGCAAAATCAATCAGTGCAGAACCCCACATTCCTAAGATGGAAGACAGAGATTTCAGAATTCCTGCTGAATGAAATAGATCTCTGGCATACTCTCCTCAAAGGTAGATTTAAAAACAAAAATCTATAGAATGATCAAAAATACTCACACATCTGTGGTGGTATGCCAGCAGAAATTATATGTTATATTCCGGATATCATGGAATGCCATCAGATGGAAGCAGACAAATACTCGTGGTTCTACACAAAAATAAAAGGTGTATTAGGTAAAACAAAAAGCAAATAATAGACGACTTTATGGGTGGAATGAAGATGGGAGATGATAAATTGTCAATCTTCATGCCTAAATTAAGAAAGAAGGCTGACAACATAGTATCACCTTTGGTTATTGGAAATCAGTTCTATAAACAACTACCTCAAAGTGTTCTACAATGTGTGGCTGCTGTAGGTACCACAGTTATCAATACATCTAAGGACCTGGACTTCCTAGTAAAGAGTGCTGATAGTGCACTGGAACATATGAGATCAAAATCCTCGATTGGAACACTCAAAAGAGAATGGAGAAATAGCTCAACTTCAAACCCAAATTGCTCAGCTGACTACTGAAGTAAATAAGAAAAACAATAATAATTCAAAAAACAGTGGTACAAAAAATAATCACTTGAAAAGCAGGAGAAACAATAAAATTACAGACAGAAAATCTATGTCAAGAAACTGAAATAGTAGTTCTACCAGTTGTCAGAGTACAACTCCCTTTAAAATATCATCATCCAAATCTCCAACTTGAAATTGTGATGATAAAACCTGTTTTTTTCACAACCTGTTTGGTGCAGAGGCCACTAAATGTAAAAGCAGATGTCAGTGGTGGGGAAACCCTAAAGGAAGCCTAGTTTGTCAAACTAGAATGATGGGCCATCTATATGGCCAGTGACCCCTTGAAAAAATACTTATGCCTCCTATTCATAAAAGACAGGGCAAAAAGAAGCTCAAATGAATAGGAAACAAACTCTTAATGAATACGACCCCGGTTTTCAACATCCTTAACAAAATGTTAATTCTGTTACCACCTCTTGTATCTCCTCTCAAAATACTGGAGAAGATGCCAAAAATAGAAAACCCACTTTTGAGCTCATCCACAATAGCAACGAGGGAGAGGGTGTACTTTCTATTTGCAAATGAGGTTTCCAAAAACCAACCTCATTCCACATCTACTTCTACCTACCACCTAATGGGAAATTCAAACTCCCCAATGTTTGGTTAGGCAAAGAAGTAACCCCATATTGGACCTACACATTTCCAACCCTACTCTTTTCTAAAACCACAATCCCTACCAACAAGACATAGGGAGAGAAAGAGCCGCATAAGACTATCAGTCCCAATTCAGTATTTGCAAACAATTCTAAAAATGTATAGGGGTAGCAGTTGGCAGTGCTCTGGCCAAATGGGAGCAAGATCAGAATAAGCTGTAGATTCGATAAGTCCTCTCAAGTATGTGACTTATCATTTTTGTAGAGCAAAAACTGGGGAAGTAGCTGTGGAGACTTTCTTGTATGAGGTAAAGGGGCTCATCCCCTTTTGACAACAATCAATGCCAAAAGGCTAGTTATTTGTCTCTGTGATGTTAAACAAATTAACACGCGTATGTTTGTATGTTCTTTCCTATATATACGTTGTGACGTCCGAAAACAAACGTACATCCCGAGTATGGGGGTTGATATCACGATTTGAAGTATATCAATAAGTCTTGATTAATCGTAGAGTCGGGACCACAAGTCAGCTCAAACAGTTAGGCTACCAGCCTATCAGCGATAGCTCCCGAGGCCTACGAAGTATGTCGGGCAATTTTAGATAATCGGAATAAATAAGTTGGCCGACCCATTATCACAGTTTACGCTTTATTACAGTTAAAAAGGTTACTTACAAGTATGGTAACTACTATCAGGTCGTGCAGGTCACAAATCGTATCGCCTCATGGTTCTCAAAGTTTGGTGAACCAACAGATTTTGGTTAAGTATTCGTCTTTGAAATTGGAGAAATAGTATTACGAACTATTTGATTTTACTATCGGCATTCACATTCGAAAAGTATCGGTGAAAACAATTTAAAAATGTGATTTGATGTCGTATTAAAAAGCTGTATTATGTCATGAATAATATTTCGTATTCACGACAAATGGAAACTATCACGTATAGAACGAGACTGGCTGTTCACAGTTAGACCAAAATTGTGAACAGCCAAGAGAGATAAAAATTGGTTCATCGATGATCGAATATCGTAAATATACACGTCACCACTTCGTTAAATAATAGTTAATCGACGTGTCTTCACCGTTTTCATAGAATAGGGAATTTATTTCCGTTGGGGAATTGACGTATTTCCCATTTAACTTATCAGTAGTATAATCTTAAGGTTTGAGAGCCATTCCCTATCGTAATAATAGTAGTATAATTTGGTGGTGATGTGAAGGGAAGGCTATGGTTAATCAGACATCACAACATATGGGTAAGATACATTGTTTGGTCAGTGACAAATCTCCTGATAAAGATCTTGGTGATGAAACAGCCCGGTACCAAATGCTCGGTGTTGTTTCTTGTCACCATATGAAATAAGAAACAATGTGATGAGATGACAAAATTTCATTGTATATGTACATATGTGTGTCGTGTCTGTGTGCATGTGCCAATTTCCCTATATAAACTCATAAAATTGCCAGATTTTGCCTAGGATTTGGCTCTCCCATACATTTGTGTATGATGTGGTAGAACATGGAAAGCTGTTCATTACCTTCTATGTGTGAATACTTCTTCACGACATGGTATTCCACAGCCTTCTTCAAATTTGTTTTTATTTGAACGCCGCTGAAATTCGCTTTCTATCTGGATAATTTATATCAATTTCATGTTAGAATTTGTGTTTTGTTTGATTGTAAAAATTATCTGTGTGAAAACTAATACTATAGTTACGTGCCCATGTTTAGGGAGGGCAAAAGGTACGACTGTAACGGACTCTGGGATTTTAGTAGCACCACGTGGTGCATAAAAAAAATTCGAAGAATTGCAAATGATGACGATCAATTTTTCATTGTGTCAATAAACTTACGTGTATGAATATATTACGTATTTTACTCTTCGATTCCTTGTAAAAACAGTTCTTGACCGTTTAGTTATGGAGTTCAAATTTTAATTAATGATGATTACAACAATCCAGAATTATTCTCGAGTAGAAAATGAAATCTGGGGAAAAACACGTATAATTTGTGTAGACGTGACAGTTAATAGTGCAAAGGTCATCTTATCAGTTCGTGTTCGTAGGTATAGTGAGCATTATAACTTAAATAAGTAACTTTCTCGTTGTAGTCTGCCTGGCGTAGTAGTTAGGTGCTCGGCTCTGCTATCAAAAATTTTCGAGTTCGAGACCAGTCCCCGTCAAATTCCTGACCCAAAGTGATAGGGTTACGTAATACGGTTCTAATACTGCTCCAATATGTGTTTGAAAAATTTGTACTGGTGGACTATCGGACTTCGGACCATAACTATCCTTCCTTCTCGCCGAAAATTAATATATCCTCCAGATATTGGGTGAAATAGCTAATTAACCAAAGACCAATAAAAAGCAACAACAAATAAACAGAAGAAAAAAAACTTTTTCGTTACATCCCGTAAAAACTTTTGGATTAGCAGTAATAGCGTCTCTTTGTTTGCCCACTCTTGTTTGAAAATGAACGTTTTTATTTGTATCTAAAAAAAAAAAATAAAAACATAGGTAACGTTGTTAGTAACGCGTCTCATAGGGGTCACGGTTAATGTTCAGTGCATAGAGGAAAAAAGTTGAAGGTTCCTCAACTTAATCTGTTTGAAATATATGAGCGATATTTTTCATGTACCGGCTGCGGAACTATTTAGGTGTAATTTGTATTTGGAATGGTGCATCAACCCACCACAATTCATTTTTCACACGTCTTCTTCGTATATTTACTTTCAGTTAATTATGTCGTTTTCTGACCTACAGAGTAAATAATTCCTTTCCGAATAGGTTTTTTCTTCTTTTTTTCCGTTGTCGTCGTTGTTGGGTTTGTATGACTAATATGGCTGCGTAAATATAATAGGAATGTCTTTCTCATTTTTACTCTGTGTGAAAAGAGAAAAGTACTAACTCGTAAGCAATTAGGATCGTCTTTTTCTCTATTTCTGTACGTCCGAATTTCGTATCTGCAATTCGTTGTCGGAAAGAAAGTTTCTTCAAATTGATTATTTACTTCGGTGGATAAGTCGAGATTTTTAGCACCGTAGGTACCTATAGTCATTTGTTTATTTTTGACCCGTTTTACTTTCGTGCGTTTGGTTTTGGAAGACGTTCGATATTTTCGAACTTTATTTACCTCTTTGAATGTTTCTGGTGAATGCCTTCCTAAATTCTAAAGCAGCGTCTTCATAAAATGTAAATTTGTTGATGTGAATGGTGAGAAAGTTATCGAATTTTGTTCAAATTTAGGATGATGAGTCGGTAGATCAAAACTTAATTCGTTCAGACTGATTCTTTGAGTGCACTAACTAATCGTGCCATGAGCTCAACGTTAAACTAATTTGAACATATTTTCTTAATGGAGGATTATGTTGAAGTAAGAAACGACTGTAGCATTTGCGGTGTTACAGATGATTATGTAAACAAACAAACGAGGTAAAAGCATGGTAAGTATATAGTAGTCTTCAAAGTTTCTTCGTAATTTTTTTTAAAGAACCTTTGGCTTTTCATTGGATATAGAAAATTAAGTAGGAGACTCTGAGGAATAAAATGAGACCAAAAACTACTGTTTTAATCTCTCAGAAGCCGAAATAATTAAAAAAGAAAAAGAAATTGTCTCAATTTAACCGTATTTGGGCCTTTTCATTAGTTGGTTTCATTGTTTATCCACATAGTTGAACTCTTTTTTCGAGGCGCCGCTCTGCTGTGACGTCGAAAGTAAAATCCTCCTATTAAAAAAAGTAAATGAAAACAATTCAAACTAATGATGGATGTACTCAAGGGGTAAGGTTCCCCCTAAATTTCTTGGGAAAAAATTATTGCGTTTTTTTCTGGTGTAAAACTTATTTTTGTTTGGTTATCTTTATGAAACTAAAAGTTGGCCTCTCCCCTAAAAAATGACTGCCTACACCCATGAAACTGATTGAAAAAAAAAGGCTTCGAAATATTGTATTTGGATTTTTCAAACGTTTTATTACGACGTACTTTCAGTTAATTTCAACTTCGAAGGGAGAAAGCCTATTCTTAATTTAAAGTCCTTTTGGACTTGTTTTTTAATTGACTTTGGTGTTTTGTTTATTATTCACGATTATCTATTCAGATGATGAAAAGTCAACAGTATTCTACGGATGTTCCATGAATGGTTCGTATGTTAAATTTGTTTCTAACGATTAAGAAGAATTTAGGCAACACTTCGGTCATACGGTGTGAGGGTGAATATGAACTGAAACTTTTTCAAGCTATAGGTTTTCCTTCACAATTTTATTATACTCAAAAATCATGTATTCTAAGGTTGGCAAAGGGGCCTAACCATAATGATTAGAGCAATTTGGGGAATCTGTCTATAATGAATTCTGTGAAAGTGAGGAAGAAATCCAATTTTTTCGAACACTTTTTATGTATTGAAAAAAAGTTAGTTGTAATCAATAATTTACTGTCGATTTTTTTTCGCGATATTATATTCCTTTTGTAATTGAAAATTTGTAATATTTTACCGAATAAGGTAAATTGATTGTAAACCTGTACGTAGAATCCAGCAAAGATGATTGAATAGGTTACTGTTCTGCTCTTTCTCCTTTTTGGAAGAAATTAATTTCGATAGATACCTGTTGCGTTTATTATTCGATGTAGGTATATAATAATCGAATTAAAACGAAATTGATTAGTCTGTGATTATCGTGATTAGATTTTCCCCCTGATTTTAAATAATTTCTACCTTGAAAACTTCTTGTTGTTACTTTTCTTAAACAAAAATCGGTGTTTTCTTCCTTGTATACGCTGTAAGTAGCTTTGAAAATTTTTCATTTTCTACAAAAGAAAAAAAAAGAAAACTGAATAAAATGAAAACTTCGTTAACCATGAGATTTTTCTACTAGTTAATTTGAAACTGAAGTTACCGTTTAAAATTGAATCTGGTTGGATTGTTGGGATTAATCAGCCCAGTAAAATAACGGTTTGAAATAGAATTCATATTAACAAAATATTTTATGGCTAAAATACCTTGGGGGTGGGCTTCTCAATAAGTAACGAGAACGTTCCACTCATACAGCCTGTGCTTCCGCCAGGAGGGGCTGCAACGTGTGACTATTTTTTTTCTCCATTTTCCTTGAAAGCTAATTGAGGAGCGTACTTCGGAACATATTGCAGCCCTACAACTTTTTGTAATTACACTAATTCTATTTCAACCTGATTTTTAATCTAGATATTTTGCTGGGCCCTAATCATTCTTTCTGAATAAAACGTCTATTGAAGTGTTGTTTTCTTTCTTTATTTTATTTTTTTAATTATTACTACTTCTTGAAAGAACGCACGTGTTCGTAGAGTCAAAATATTATATTAATGTATGTTAATTTTTCATGAAATAAGAATTAGGAGAAGGAAAAACTAGAGAAGAGCTAACCGAAACAGGTTCCATAAAGTGCGAACCACTTCCGGTTGTACACAGAAGAACATTTTTCTCCATTTCTCACACGACTACAATATGAATGGTGCATAGATAGACTCGTTAATTGCTGTTATAAGCATCGCCCTTGGTATATTTTCAAAAAATAGGTCTATAGGTTAAGACATTTATAGAGGAAAGCAAAAAAAAAGGAAATATTCAACATATTATATCGTTGTCGTATAAGTAAGCGTTTATCGCGTGATAAGATGGCGGGAAAGTGAAGTTAATTTTTTTTTTTTACGTCTCAAAATATCGTTTTTCATCGGACTGCTTTGAATATAAATCTGTGTGGTTCTTATTTCGTGGACTTTTCTCATGTAATTTTCTTCGCAGTGTTGAAAATTTTTGCCCTTTTCAAAACTATAAGTATTGTGGAGCGAACGCGTTGTAGAAAAAAAGTAGGTCTACACGAAATTCTATCTAGCATTCGAGCTCGTAATAATAATATCTAAGATACAATCGTCGAATTGACGATTTCCATAGCTGTAACGTATCACCGATACTTCTTGAAAGATTACAAGCTTGCGTTACCCCTCCACATAGAAATTTAACTACAGGAGAGCAACTTGAAAATAGAAAGTAAAAATACTAAATATTAGAATAATTCATTCTTTTTGTTTCAGTAGCCATTCCATTTGATTCAAAGCATTCTTATAAAATGAGAAAAAATCTCACGAAAGGTACTACTCGTATACGTATGATTTATTTTCCAACTGAATAACTTTTGTGTAAAAAACAATATGTTACCTATAACGGAGTCTTTTATTTACAACGGCAATTATTATATCAAAATAAAAATCTTAAAAAGATTTATTTCTCTATTGTTTTCCCAAAAAACTAGAGAAGAGGGAAATCACTATTTTTAGATTTTTCATTAATTTATTTTGGCAGCCATTAACGTTTTTCTGAGAGTGAACCTTAGAGACCTGAAAGAAATCATTCATTTGTAACTGGTGAGTTGGTTTAGCAAATAGCGTTTCTTAACTATTTTTGTTTCTTTCCTATAAGGAGTGCTGCCACTTTGGGAAACCAAAATTTTTGCTGGCTAAATACCAAATTTCATTCTAAATTTTTTTAAAATCTGTTTACCTTGAATGGAAACATTTGATATGTTGTATAGTCGGTTATTATAATTTCGTTTCTGTGAATTTGTAGAGAGTATAGCAGTCCAAATAAACTAAAAAAAAAAAAAAAAAAGTGGATGAATGTTCTTTTATTTTTTGTCGAAGGTATACTGACATATTTTTGAAAAACAAAAAAATCAAAGATAAAAACTTCTTTTAAACGAAAAGCTCAAAATTTCAGTGTTTATAATTAATTTGTTTTCAATTATTTTTCAATATTATTCAGTAATTTACGAATTTGATAATTTATTTGTGAGTAGACTCTCAGAAATGCTCTGAAATCTTTTCTGTTGGAGGGAATGAAAATGAACATGGTATGGTCCCCGCTTTGCTGCAGTGTATAGTCCACTGCCTACTTAATTTTGTCACGTGGTAAAATCCGAGTTTCATCAAACTCATTGAATTACTCTTCGGATAATGTTTGATGACATATATGTTATTAGTAAAATATTATTCGTGAAGAAGTTGGGTAAATATGGGTCATTTTTCACATATCTGCCGATTTAGGTTACTACTGTTTTTTCCGTAAATAATTAAAAAAAAAACAAAAAAAAACAATCCTCTTGACTACAAAAAATTCAAAACACCAAGTTTCGTAGAACTAAATAAAATGGAAAAATTAGCTGGTATTTTCTTGCTATATTCTGGATTCTATTTATTCTTTATCACTTTCATCATCTATGTCTTTACTAGATCATCCTCTGGCTCTATCTTTAGAAGGGTATTGTACATATTCTAAACTTAGTCTCTCAGCATCATTACAGAAATAACGCTAATAGGCTCGAAAAAAATAAATTCCTGTGTCATTTCGCAGAATTCATAACTTTTTTTTATTTCAAATAACAGGACTCATTGAACCCAAAATCATTTTATCCTCATATGAAAGCTTAATGATTGAAAACTACACGTCGTGTAAAAATCATGATAATTCGTTGAGTTTTTCTTATGAAAAAAATTTGAAATATTTTGAAGAAAAGAAAGGCTGAAAAAATAGAAAACGTGCTAACTTTGAAAGACCATAAATGGTACTTATGTAAATATTTATCAAATAAAAGCTACACACATGTAAGTTGTGCATGTGCAATTACAGGATAGAGCAATAAGAAGTTTGGGAATTAATTTTTCCTTACAAAAATGGCCCATATTCACCCACCTCTTTGACATGATATTGATAGTTTTTTGTTGTTTTTCTCTTTCCCAGAGATTTCCTTAATATGCTTCTTTATGATGATTTTGCATTTTGAAAGTTATTTTCTTACCTTCGTATATAATTATTTCCTTAATCTCTTGACTGATTTGATAATTATTTAGTGTTAATAACATTAATATATTTTTATTATTATATACTTTTATTTAACTCCGTTTGGGAACATAATTTAGACTGTTTTTGGTTTGTATATGGATAGACCTGTGAATAGTTACCAAGTTTGCTTCTAGAGCAGAATCGCAATTGCGGGTTAGTCTTTGAGTATAATGTATACTCAGAGGGGTTAGGTTATGTGTTTCTTTAGGTCTCACTTCACATATTTTATGCTTATAAAAGCATATTTAAAAAAATTCATTTTTAACATATTATTATTTATTATCTAGTATCAATCGTTTACAATTTGAAATTCGTTCTGTCATTCTTAGTGATTCCTGATTCCACTGACATTTTTAGGGCGTTACCTTACACATCTCCATTTGGTAGCCTTACTCGTCCCTGTCATATTGAGTCCAAAATCACATACTCGTCCCCAGCTAGCAGAGCTGACTTTTTATTTTTTTTCAACAACTTGTTCTCAACGACAAAAACAACACAATTCACGTAATAAACATCCGGTTTATTCAAGACAGTATAATTATAGCAAATTAACGCAATTTATTATAAATAATTATAAAAATAGAAACACTGAATTGAACTATTGAATGATTAGGCAAACTGATAGAAAAATACTAATTGGAACTGTGATAAGACCAAAATATTTTAAACCTCGAGTATCGTCATATACATATCATGCATACAGTGGCATTTATTATGATGTACTATTAGGTTCACTCCCGTCAATATAAATAGCATCAAGGAGTGAATGTTCCACATCTTATATGTGTATCTATAATATATAAAATAATATATATTATAGATATAATACATTGTGTGATAAAAAGTGCGACTACATTAATAAGGGTGAACTGGAAGAAATTCGCCTGCATTATGCTTATGTGTAGGTACTTGACGGTTTTAAATGGGGACGAGTGAGATAGTTCCCGATTTTTAACCATATACTAACGATTGACAGACTTATTTAATTTTACGACAGTTGATTAGCACTTTTTTTTTAAAGTAAATAAAAAAAACTTTATTGTAAATGACACGTTCAACCAGTAGATCGTATAATCGCTTGTTCATTCTGTAGATACGCACGGAAAAGGTATAATGTCCACATCAGCGAAAAAAGTTTCAATATTCACGCCTCATTAAAATCAATTATCACGTAAAATAAATGTTTTCATGTTAGTTTCGTGAAAATTTCAATTATTATCGGGTGCACACGTATGTTTGTGTGGATGAAAAACAAAATTTAAAAAAAAATAGTCGAAAAAAAGTATGTATCAAATTTCAACGCTAAAACCTACAGGAATTGAGTGATACATTTAACGCTTCATTACTTCCAGTATTTTTATTTCGGTATCATCAAATGCGAACCAAAGACGAAAATAATTAACGCCTTAATAAACTGAATTCTAATGAATTTAGTCAAGGATGAAAAACGAAGAACAGAGGACAAACAGGCATTCATGGTACCGAGTGAGCATTTTTGCATTTTTTATTTTTTGCTTTCCTTCAATACGTTCCTTTTTATGCGACCAAATAGTCGCATATAATCTTCGATATTTCGTGAACCGTATAAGCAATAATTTTTTTTTTGGTATTTCTTTTTTTTAATGAATATTAATTATTGAGCGGGTATCTTGACCTGTGCAGTGCGCACAAAAGACAATTTTCTCCAATAATTTATGTACACTCTCGTTATTGAGAATGAATTAAACGGAATTTCATTCGTTCATTTGCTCATTGTAATGATTTCCCGAAAGAAGAAGCAGAGATCAGCGAAAATGTTCACAACTGAAGAAATGGGGACATTTTCACGTGAATCTGTGTAGCCTTGACTTTTGCAAAACGTATATTTGGTAGTATTTCTGTCGAAAACTTCACATCTATCGGATAATTACTTCATAAACATGCCTGCACAAAAGTTGGAATCGAAGCTGTTTTTTTTGGGACGTTCGATATTCGAAACTGAAAAAATTATCTAATTTTTATCGTACCCTGCGTTAGTATGAAAACCTTTTTTATATCCTGTAAAATTATGGAATACTGTGGGTAGCTGTTACCCGCGGTGTTACCCTCGATGTTACCCTCGATTCCTTGTTCCTCACCTCTCTTTCTTTTCCTCTTCCTCTCATTGTTCCTCCCTCTCTATATAATTTAAACTCTTCTCGTCTTTCTCTATATTTCTCCCTTTTGCTCTGCATTTCTCCTAGTCCCTATTTCTCTCTTTATCTCCCTAAAAAATAAATACAATTAAAATGATATCTAGAGTACGTAGTTGTTAGGATTCTCCGTATTCCGAAATTAAAAAATAGAAGTTAATTTTCCTCTGGAAAAAGAACAAACTACTGATGCAAATTTAAAACCTGCATTTCAAAAGTTACTGTGTTCTATTTTCTTCAATCAACTACTTCATTCAAACCAATATATCTAGCTTAAAAAAATTTCTATGGGCTTTATTTTTTCGGGGTGAGTCCTCTTTGTATATGTACAGGATGGTGGTACAGCCTTTTACCACCGATTCAGGAGACTACCCCCCATCACATTCCCAAAGTCAAACCTTTGTTAGATATTATTTTATTTTCAAATATGTTCTTTGATTTGGTCACGAGTAGGTATACTTCAGTTTTGTAACTTTTGGGAGCCCAATATCTCAAGGAGGACGTGTTACTGAAATACGAAATTTTAGGGATTCGTTAATACCATTAGTAGTATTTAGTTTCAGAGGGTAAAAAATATCAAAAATTTTTCGGAATGTTGAAGGGGTCAAAATCCAGAAATTTTTTCTCAAGAGGGCAAAAGACTTTCACGATACCCTTGAACATTCATTGAAATAACAAAAATAAATCCATAAAACCGCATCAAAATCCGTTCAGTTTTTCCATTGATACTTGCACAACGTGTTATTCTGTCATTCTATTACGGTATCTAGATAGATATGGAGATGAATAACTAACGCTTTGAGGGGATGATATTCGATCGTCAGTTTGTCATTTTGAGTTATCTTTGTATGGACATGATTCAGTTAGGCGTTTGGGCTTATGTTTTAATGTTCATTTTCATTTAAGAGGATATTAAAGAAGAATTTTACAGTATTTGCTAAAACAGAAAAGGAACAATAATTTTTTTTTTGGCTAGAAAGACAATGAAAATTCATGTTTTTATGGTTTTTATTAAATTAAAATCATATGTGTCTTATGGGAAATTTTTTGTACCTGTAAGAAATTTATTAGGGGTCATTACATCTTCACGTTCCGTCATGCTATTTCACGCGATACCAGATTTATTTTAGCAATGTAGGTAGGTACTACACCAATATCCTCATTCAAAAAACAGAAATAAGTAGTGATTCAAGAAATCTCATTTATTAAAGTTTTTCATAATGTTTTGTTTTCATCGCGTATTCAGAAATTCACATCTTTTTGTGGATGGAAAACAAGCTATGTATAATCATTGTTAAGTGAGGAAAAATCAATTCAGTCTTTTTATTTATTGTAAAACAGTTAATGCAGAGTCTACGATTTTGAACGCTTCAGAAGGAAAGGCACCCTGCTCAAACTACTAGCTCATAATCTTATAGTGTATGGATTTTAACATGAATTACTCATACAAAAATTTAAAAATAAATATCGATAGGTATCCGAACAATCCTTAGTGAGACTTTTGGTGTTGTTTTGTTCCAATAAGATACGGATGTTCGTTGGCCTGCCTGCAGTTGATGCCCTAATACTAATTCCGAAAGAAAAAAAAATTGTGGTTCTTTTCGCGTACCACCAGTTGAGAATTATACTGATCTTGCTTACCTATACGTTCTACACAGTAATCGTGTAAATTGTTTTCATCAATAATTTGAAGTCAATTGATACAGGCTATTTATTTTTACCAGGATTCAAAATCTAACAAATAAATATATTTATCTTTTTCTTTACATTATGTCAAAGAGGATGAGATGAGCCGTACTAAATTGTTGAGAGACAATAATTTTATAGTAGCATCTATTCAATTTTATCGAATTTCAATCGGCCAGTTTATCAATTATCAAAATTTTCCGTGAAATATTCTTATGAAGACATTTTAGTTGTCTATCAAAGAATGTTTGTTAAAATAATTTTATCCGAATTTCTTCAATATTGTTGAATTAGATTTCCTATTTGTGATAGATTTGCTGTTTGCTGAAGACTCTGCTGGCCTGCTCTGCTGTTTATCGAAATCTTTTTTACAGTTGGTCATAATGATTTACTACTAATTGTACGTCTCACTTGCTAATTGTTCTAAATATTCGCGTGAAATTACCATTTACTGATTCCAGTAACTCATGCTACGATTTTAGACTTTTCATTTAGCTGTACTAATTTGTGTGGTTCGGAAGAAGGAACCCATGCAAATGAGGACAGGATAGCCTATATCTGTTCTTTCTGCGTGGCTCTGACCGATTAAACAAACGATTGTGAGAGCTCCAACTTTTTGGATTGAGAATAAGTTACTTTTTCATCATGGTGGCTAACTTTGTTCCCCTTTTTTTGTCGTTACCTTTACGTGATTTCTTTTCCATGAAGTTCTAAAGGCTGCTGAGAGTGCATCGATTACTCAACAAGTCGACATAACAAGGAAGAATGTGTATCGGCGAACAGCAATAAAAACTTCGATTTCCGCCATCAATGTATATTTTCTTTATAATTTCGATTTGTGTGCACACGAAAAAACAAAAACAAAATACACAGAAAAAAAATTAAAGAAATACTGTTGGAAGGCAAAAACCGGTAACCTCTTCTAACGAGTCGTTCGCTTTAACGAGGAAAAGAACCAAAAATAAGTGCAGAAAAAAAAAGTAACTGTAAATTTTCGATCTTGCGACGTCGTCGACGAATTAAAGCATTTCGTTAAACAAAGAAATGATGGGATCTATAGTATACTGTAACTGACATTACGTCGCAATTACCCTCACTCGAATTATTTATTTCCTTTCCAGTAGTGATTGTTATGAAAACCTAATCGCTAATTCGTTCTTTAAATAGGTTAGGTAGTTTTTTGTCACTGACTTTTTCTTTATTTTTTTTTTCGGTGTGTTTTCCTGCTTTACAACGGTATTGTTGCTTCGTTTTTCATCTTTGCTCGTTAATACAATTTTATTCGATCACCTGGAAAATGATGAGCGATCTAATCCGCAAATTAACGTCCACACCGGGGAAGAAAGAACCATAGATTCTAGGTGAATTTAGGTGATTTCAAGATTTGAAGCTACCTACCAAAAATTTATGGGGAAATGTGGGGACTGTACATCTCATGCACACGTCATTCTTTATCAGTATTATATTCAACAGTATATAATATACACTGTTTGTTCATATGCTCTTACTTGCACACACGGGCAATTAAGATGCAAAGTTCAGCCGATGATAAAATGATAGATAAGGATCTCAGTAATGTCTCGGACCAGTACACAAATGCTATCGTGAACGACGGTGTCGTACACGATTTGATAACGATAATGTGACACAATATCGTTATCTCACTGACGTCATTGATCAACTCTATGACGTCAGTAGAATAGACCTATCAAAACGTTGACAACTTACACAAACACAGACAACACAGACAAGTTTGTTACAAGAAATAACGAACAACGTCATTGGGCTAATGGCGACAAATGGGAAACACCACGTTTCTTTATATTTGTCTCACTACATGGTAACAGAGCAAGTACGGTCCTCGGAAAGTGTTTTATGTTATAAGTTGAGTGAATTTGTGTTTTGGTGCTTAAAAAGTGTTCAGTTACGAAACAGTAGAAAGAACAAAGAAGATACAAACGACCATTAAACAGCGCAAACGCATATCCACAATGGACAGTACAGAACAAAACAGACGTAAGTTATCAAACACAATAAATACAGTGAACTTTTATTACAAACATATTCATAGAACTTATATATATAAACAAGTGAGATAAATGTAAGAAGCTAGACCAAAACTCCACGTGCGCAAAACATAAATCAACGACGTATTTTAACAAAATATTTGTTTCACAGATCCAGCAATGGGAAAAAAGAAATAGAAAACTGCAGAACCAGCAAACATACAGCAAGAAAATCCAAACCCAGATGCAGACGTACACCCATCACCTCTACGTATTCCAGAACAACCCAGGCAACATCCATCACCACTCACATGTAACCTAACAACAACGACAACAAACCCACAACAAATCGCAGTAAATCAAACAAACCCACCAGGATTAACATTAGAACCCAACAAATCCACACAAGTAACAAAATCAATTACGATAACCTTACCAACTACCGTGACTCACGCATTAACAAAACCAATCTCTCAACCGACATACTCAACAATCAACAGGTATCAAGATACAGACCTACTACAATGGCATTACTAACAACAGTTAATAGACCACAAGTAACACAAGGAATACTACCTATTCCTAACATTACGCAAACTCAACCAATTCATGAACCACAAAAACAAACCTACTATACTACAACAAACCCACAATTCACACAACAAACGTTTAAAAGCCCCCAATGCACATACATAGAAATATCAATGACAAGAGCAGAAAACAAAATACAACAAGCCAAAACATACAACGTAGCCGTATACCAACCGGCAGACGTACGTATTTTTCTCAGCGTATTACAATTTCAATTAACAGACCTAGACAACCTACCCACAGATGCCGACACACAATTTTACCAAAAAATTTACGATATCAAAGAAGAACTCACAATTCAAATTACTCGGCTTAACGCATCTACAACTTGCGGCACCAGTTTATCCTCCGGCCATGGTAATGTCGCCTTTAATGGCGTCACCAGTTACCTATCCGCCACCCCTCATGAGCATTCCCACGTCTCGTCCCCAGACTCCGCTCATGAGGACCCAAACTCGAGTGCACCCTACTCCTCAGCCTCGAGCGCCCCGAACACATCCTTCCCGTCCCACCCTCCCAGCCAACTTCGGCAAGCCCAAACCAAAGAGACCTGGCGGTCCTCCTACGTGAATGGTATCCGTGAGCGTAGTAGTGAACGCCGCGCCACACTTGACTGGCGTCACGGGTCATCGTAAGTTTCCTCGGAAACTTACTAGGAGGAGAGTGGTGTGGCAACGGGTGGTCGATGACGAACGAGTGTGTCTTACACACTCGTCGACCACCTAGCGGGCCAGCGGGGTAAAACCCGCAAACAACCTTTTTGCGCTCACGGCTATATATTTCGTCTATATAGCTTGATTGTTTACTGGGCTCGGCCCGCACACATACTACTACGTATATTACGCAACCGACCTGATTGGTGTTTGTGTGGTGTTGTGTACGTATACACACGCCCACAGTTGACATATATTTTATAGGGGGGAAAAAAATTATTTTTCTCTACCTCAAACACACAATAAAAATTTGAAAAACAAAAAATAATTCAACTAAACATATATTACCTTGACAAGAAAAAAATTTTTTATGTCGATCCGTTGCTGTGTAAATTTGTAGATTATTGATTCCCAATTTCACCGTCGTGATCTCTGCTGAATTTTAATGTAGGTTGGCCCAAAAATTTGTGGTCTTCGTCGTTGGTGATCTCGAGTAGAGTCCTTGAGGATGGGAGCAGAAGATTTACTTGGGTGGTTAGCTGTATCTTTGGCGGTCCTTTCTGAATTGTAGTTCGATGACTTTCAGGGTCGGCCGTTATTGGATCAGGAACAATTTTGGTTAATTTTTATTTTTTTTTACTTCAAAAAAAAATTTTAATTAAAAAAAAATTCGAGTTAACTTTCTCAATTGCACGACACTTTTTGTGTATTATTCGTATAAAAACGATAAAAATTTAAGCACAACAATGAATCAATTTCAAAAATAAGTCTGCTTTTTTATAATTTAAATTTATATTCTCTCTTACTGTTTAACCACAGCGATGGCTACCATGATGTGAGGCGGTAAGTATGAGAACCAAAAATGAACAAGAGAGAAGTATTCACAACAGAATTTATTAGCAGACTAAAAATATAATTTCAAGTAAAATACGAAATGGCGAAGCACAGCATTATCGGTAATGGAAAGTAGGGGAAGCAATTCGTGATGAGAGTGTACGTGTGACATATATATATAGATTGATGTGATGATGATGAAGAATGAGATGAGGTGGGATTTCGTATCAACACATATGTGTGTCTGTGTGTGTGTAAATAAGCCAGTATAAAAACTGTCCAAACCGGCTCTAAAATTGCCAGTGTTCGCCTTGGTTTTGGCTTACCCATATGTAAAATATGAAGTGGGTGAACACGCTTAAATTCTGTTAAATTTACTTTCTGGTGAGAATACTTTCTCACAAAAGGTATTCCACAGATGTTGATTAATTTTAATTTTTCAATAAGAATTTAATTTTGTGATAACTGGGCGGAGCCTGGAAGGCCCATTTTTCGCAGCTTTTTTGCAAATATTAGAAATATTACTCCTTCAAAACTATCCAATTGATTTGAATAAAATTTTGCATGTATATTCTACATCATTTCCAGGGTACAACGCTGAAAATTTTGTGTAAAAAAAAAATTAAAAATAAAGAAGTATCTATATATGTAAATAAAAAAGAATTGAAAAAAATAAATATAAAAAATTCTAGCACAGCGCTACTTTGCTAGAAATCCATTGTTGTCTTTAAATTTATTGTTGATAATTTTATTTTTTTAATCTCAAAATATTAATGAATTTCCAATTTTATGAGTTATATGTATATTAGTGCCACTGTCAAAAATCAGTTGTACAATTGTTTTATGTCTTTTTCTCGTATCATAATAAATAGAATAGATGCTTATTCTCTATATAATTTCAAAATGTATTTACTTCCTATCCCTAACTTTCCAGACTAAATCAAACGAACTATTATGTTCAAATTTTTGCTCTCATTGTGGAATCCTCCCACAGAAAATATTTTTTGAAGTACCTATGTCTCTGTACTAAAAAAAAAAAAAAATTATTAAGAATTTATTTTATTTTTTTCCAAACTTAACTGACATTCAGAGTCGGTAGCCTTTGCTAGAAAACACAGTTTGCTCAATATTTGTATAGATATTTTATTGCCAGTTTCAGGTTAAGAAATTACCAAAAATTATCGACAGTTATCCATATCTTTAATAAAAATATTGATTTATAGATGTTTTATCTCTAAAAACCGCATTTCCAGAGATTTTTTGTTTCCACTTTTCTCAAGAACTAGATACTAAACCAATGAGCACCAAACTTGTTTTAGACCTGCTCCGATACAGTAGTTATCTTTCTTAAAAATTTCAGCCCTATCTTTTTGGTAGTTTTCTCAAAACCGTAAATACTAATTTTTTTCCATAAATTTTTCTTTTCTAGTTTTCTTGAAAACTACGGAATTAATTAGCAACAAACTTCTAAGAAATTTGCACTAACACTAGGAAAGTCTATTGTAAAAATTTCAGTCCAATCTGTTTTGTCATTTTGACTTTTCCAGGAATTTTTTGTTTTTCAATTTTTTTAGAAACTAATTAACCCATAGCCAAAAAACTTCTTTCAGACCTTCTCCAATATGAGAACTATCTCTCGTAAAAATTTCAGCTTTATCCATCTAGTAGTTTTCTTAGACAGAACTGTGAACACAAAATTTTGGGTGATACATATACAGGGTTATGCATTTCAGCAGGCAACATAGGAAAATATCATTATGTTGCGTGCTGAAATGAATAAGCTGGGTTATAAGCATAAGAATGGGACCAAGAGAATCAACAATTTGCACAACATACTAAAATAAGAGACAATGAATAAAATAAAACAAACACCTGTCCAAAAAAAAGTGAAATAGCAATTTGCACATACCTAAAATTATATTTTTACAAGATGTTCAAAATGCCAACCTCAGTGAAAACACAATACCCAAGGCGATCAACGAATTCAGCTTGCACAGCTTCCAATTGGATATAAGTTATGGTTGCCCAGCTCTCATTGATTTTGGCAGTAAGGTTTTTAATTGTGGAGTAGGGTTCATACCTGTACACAGTAGCAGACATGTGACCCCGTAAAAAAAAGTCGAGAGGATTCAAATCTGGGGACCTTGCTGGCTAAGCGAGTGGTTCTTCATAGGTCCCAATTACTTTCCCTCGGAAAGAATTTCTGAGGAAGTCTCTCGCTGGTACATAATTGTGGGTTGGACATCAGTCCTGCATGTACCACAGTTCAGCCTCCCCAGCAGCAGCAACAGTTCTATCAGAAATCTCATTTTCTAATAAAGTCAGGTATTTTTGTCCAGTGAGTGTACCATCGATTACAATTGGCCCAAGTAATGTATGGTTGAGGATGCCAGCCCACAAATTCAGTTTCTATGGGTATTGTGTGTGACTGGGGTAAATATCCCAAAGATTTGTCTGAGACCAAATACGTACATTCTGTCTATTGAACGCATGATGTAGAGAAAATAAGCTCTCATCTGTAAATACAATATTCCTCCCAAAGTCAGGATATATGTCAACCAATTCCAATGCTTTGGTTGAAAATTGGAGTCTATTCTCACAATTGTGGGGATGTAACTACTGCAAGAGATTTGGTTTATAACACTTGAAGCTATATTTTTTCAACTTACGCCAAACTGTGCTTTGAGAGAACCCAGTCATCTGTGCCATCTCTGAAGTATTGGCTCTGGGATTTGCATAGACACCTGCTAGTACTACCAAGTCACTCTCAGGTTCCTAACAATGGCGAAGCAGAGCTAACTTACGTTCATACTGAACATTGCCTGTAGTCTCAAATCTCTTGAGACATCGCATGGCTGTGGAGCAATTTGGTTTAGGATTGGTTGGAAAAGTTTCATGAAATGAATCGCACACTCCACAATACGACAGCCCGGCACTATGTTGTTTTACCCACCACACTTTTTCAGAGGTTGTATACATTTTTTCCCACTAATTTCAAGTTTTGCACGACACAGCAGACACATGAAAGTAGTCTACGAGTAAAACTTCATTTCATTCATTCTTATGCCCACATTTTATGTTATCCAGCTCCTTTTATCTTATCTGCAGAGGCTAGTCAGAACCTGAGTGTTCCATCTTTCATTAAAATTTTCTCTCTCATTGGGGGTATGTTCTGTATTTTGTTACTTCAGTTGGTTCCATTCTTATGCTTGTAACCCAGGTTATTCATTTCAGCATGCAACATAATGATATTTTCCTATGTTGGCTGAAATGCATAACCCTGTATATGTTATGTATGTATAAAAAAGATTAGGTCAAAATGAAAAAATGGTAGGTACCAATCGTTTTCTTTTCTCATGAAACGGATAATTTTTATCATCCCCACCCCTAACCCTTTTGTGAGGTCAATTTTAATACTCCGTTTGCAAGCAAACTTTGTAAAAACGTCCAGAATAATGAAATTTTGAATTAATATTCAGAAAATTATTTTTTATTTTACTACTAAAAAGCTCCAATTTTGCAGAGTTTTTACTTGGTGAAAGATAGCATAGCGAGCATGCATGTCTGTGCGTTGATAAGTTTTCTGCCAATTTTTTTGAAGATTTTTTTTCTTATTAGGCATCGAATATGAAATTTTAAAAATAGTGTAAGAAAAAATTAATCTCATTATCTCCTGTGTGACCGATAGGAGTATTTTTGGAATTAGACGCGTTCCAAATAGATGTATGGCAATTTGTTATTGCTTGCGCCGTGTTTATAAAACTTGTGTTGAAAATATTATTGAAATATCTGAGGACTATCTTTTTTATGATTCGATCTTCGTGTGTCTGTGGAAGTATTATTTAAAGCTGAATTTTTCACATTCTTCTGTATTTTTTTCAGATTGCTTTGCCTCATTAAGGGTTTAAACGTTATTTGGAATTTTTAAAACATATCGGATTGGATATGCTTTGGCTTGTGTTAATTCCAATGACACAAAAATGTATGAAAATTTTCCTTGGGTTTGGGTCAAAATGAATTCATGCTTTTGGTCTTTTAATCGCTCAAATAGTATTCGGTGTTTAGAAAAATTTGGTAGAATTCTTGTAAAGCTTTTTTAAACATGTAATGAGCATTTTTTTTTTTTTTACAAAGAAGTACCTAGAAATTATCATGCATAGGGTGATTGTTAGTGATTATACAATATCTATAATGGTAGTCGATAGCTTTAAGAATTTGTATTCGTATTCTGTTCGTGGTGTACATTTTGAGAAATTTTCATTTTCCTGTGTTCGATTTCTAATTAGTCTGTTCGACTCGGAAAAGTGCGGCCTTAGTTTTCTGACGAGACTTCGATTTTCCAGGTTAGATCTATGCAATTTTTTTTTTTAAATGTCGAATTTCTTGGCTTGAATAAGTTCTGATGAAAAGTTATTTTTTGAAGATGTAGTATCGTATGTCTTGGGTACCATTTTCTTCTCCTAAAAAAAGTTCTTCAATTTTTTCAATTTGATTATCAATTTTTTAATTTATTCTGTTTCATAGAATTGACACTGAAAACTGAATTGAAATCGAAGGTTAGAACTGAGAACTAACTTTCAATAAAACTGGTCCAGAACTGAAGCTGCAAGTGGAGCACTTTTCTACGATATCGAATCTAGATATAGTTGGCAAAACGCTTTTTTCTTGATTTCATTTCTTCTTGAAAATTTGTTGATAATGTTCACTTCGTGAATTCTGCACAGTGGTATTTAATAATGGGGGAAAAAACTTATAAATTAGGGTGTAGTTATGTTATTAGTGAGCTTAATTAGTTTTCCAAATTTGAATCAACGACAGGTATACCAATCAGCACAGAAAACCATAATATATAGATTTCTCAGATTAATTTGTAGAATACATTTATTTATTAAACCGTCGGCATTATTTTTAAATTAGCCATGTAACAAGCTACCTCAATATTTTCATAGTAACCATCCTGAATCCTTCTTTGCAAAATCACTCATTAATTACCAACCAGGAAGTTTATTAACAATCAACAGAATTGATGAAGTAAAAGTTGACGTTTTGCTCGCATTTAATCTACTTTGTCATTCGATTACGATGGGAGTGAAGAGAAGAAAACATATATTAATTAGGTGTAAAAAATACACGATGGCTTACTGGAGAGTTTGCCAGCGTATGTACTCTTTCTCCATTCGTATTTTTTCTTCGTCTCTCTTTTCTTGAACTAGGAATGTTAAATGAGGTTAGCTGGTTATGCGTAACACATTGCATTGTAATAACGTAGGTACTGATAAAATTTCTTTTCAAGTATTCCATATAGTTTGTGGGTTATTTCATTAGATGTTCGTAATAATTCGCCTTTTTTTTTTTTTTATTCGGTGCCTATAAACCTGTCTAGGTGGATGACGATTACTCTTTCGTGGCAGAAAAATAAGATTGACAGAAATTAATTTTGTTAAAACAAAGAATTCTGTTTAATTTTTTTTTCGCAGCTTAATTATGGTATTATGTAGGTACTCTGAGATTTTTTTCCTTACTATAGATTTGAGAAATTCTCAAACTATTAGTTGGTTTAATTTTGGGAAGATAAGAGTAAATTCTTCATACAGTTTTGATAATTTTTGTCGTGAATTCTCCATTACTAACCTCCTTTTTTTTAGACTAAACCTTTTTTTAGTCAATTTTATAATTGTATACGTTCACGTAATATGTAGAACATTTAATGAGAATGATAAAATGATAAAATCGCAAATAGTGAAAGAAAACGATTGACCCATTTTTTTTGTCTTTTTGCTTAGACTTCTTGTTTCCTTCTATCTTCGTTATAGATTCAGCCGTTGGAAAATTATGAAATTGTTATGTTAATCTAGGTACATTAGCGAAAAAGTAATTATGATCAACTTGATACGATTGTCGTTTTACTTAATTCATTCGAAACATGTCCTATTTTTTTTCCAATGTTCGTATAAATGATTTTTTAAAATTTTGTTTATAATCAATATTGGTGTTATGTTATTGTGGGGGACTTAATTTCTTGTAAAAATTCTTGTAAAAATTAAATATTTAACGGGCTCATTAACTTCAAAAATTTAAATCGTTAACAATTTTTAAATTCAAATTTATTAATCAAATTCTTATATATTTTCGTTGTTTAACATGGAATTGTAATTTCATTTTATGGCCATAAAGGTCGTAAATTTTATTGAAAATTGTTGGTTCCCTAAAAAATTTATCTATACAGAATGATTGTTCGGTTAAATTAAATTTTTGTAAATATTTCAGTTTCAAGAAACTTAATTTCATTAATTTTCTTGTGAGTAAAATTATTTTATTTTGTTTAGGAAAAATGCAATAAAATTTTTTCTTTGGTTTCATCATTTTCGTTGAATCAGTTTTAGAATTTTCCACTGAAAAAAAAAAAAAAAAAGAATTATGATATAAAATTTATTTTTTCGACAACAAGAGTGTGTTGAGTTATCGTGTTCACATTATCTGATCGGTGTTGGTTCATCGCCCATGTTTATGATTCGAAATAAGCTTTTGACATTCTTCTTTTTAAAAATAACTCAACTTTAAATCATCAGGGAATTATTGAAAATTCATTCAAAAGAGCTAAGATACGTCGTTAATTTCCATTTTTATTGTTGAAAGACTTATTTATGTCCCAAGTGGGGTACTTGATGTTTTTATTTTCATTTTATTGACCAAATTTTCATTCTATTTTGTTTTTCAATTACTTCAGATAACCAAGGGAGAGTTGCGTCAGGTCTTGAATTAGTTTTTATGTGCTGGAGAATTCCTTGGCATATTCAGTCGATTTCGGCAGTGGCGGTTCAGGATTTTTATTTTGGGAGAGGGGGGCTCATTAATAATTTAAAGCAGGATCCACACATTCGTCTATTTTCCAAATGTGGCTGAGCACAAATAATCAGGTATGCTCGCCATCCTTTTTGCCAAATCATATACACACATATGGCAAATATATAAGGTATGGCAAGCTCAAGTATTTGTTCCTTTTGACTCGAGAGAATTTGCAGACAACAATCGGAAACATCGAGTATGCATTTGGCAATGTTTGTCAAATACACGAGCATACCCGAGCAAGCCTACCACATATTCGGCGATTAAGCATATATTCGTCTATTTGTCAAAAATATTCGGTAAATAAACGAATGTGTGAAGCCGGCCTAATGAAAGGACTTGAGATTGGGAGTTGTTATGGTTTTTTATTCTTTGGTGGGTGAGTTACTAAAGCACTTCAGTCCTCCTAGATACGCTGGTTTGAGTTGTTACCCAATTGTCTAAGGTTTTTTGTTCTTTTTGTTGGCATTATCTTTTATAAAATGTATTAAACCACATGGCACATCGATAGACTTATCTGATACTCATCAGGTGTTATACTTCAGCGTTCGATTATTCGCTAATAATGGCTGATTTTTGAGGAATTTATCATTTTCAGAGCTATATATATAAAGGAATATGCGAACGAAAAATCTTCGAAAGAGAAAAGATACATTAACTTGAAAAGGAAAAAAAATTATTGAAAATATAATGACTCAGCGGGTAATTTTCATTTCATGCAACATTCTGGTAGCACTCTCTTCATTTATTTTACGTGTCTGTCGACAAAAAAAAAGAATATCTAACGTATTTTTTCGTACATACAGTTCATCGCTGTGCTCTCTTCGTTGTAGTAATTTTTTCGAATTTGAATACAAAACGATCTGTCATCTTCTTAATGTCGCGTTCATTTCACAAAAGTATTTCGATGTCACAGCCCTGGTTTATCGTCGCCGACGTCTGTTAAATTCAGTCTATAAAATCCGAATACCGCGAAGAAATTACGCCGCAAGCAATCTATTCGTGGAAGAAAAAGAAGAGAAAAAAGTACATTAATTCATTACGTACTAGATTTCTCATGAATTTAAAGATGAATCTTGAGTAACACTTCGTAGAGGCTCTCCGTCTCATAAAATGTAAATTATTCGGCTTAGGTTTGATAGTGTTGGATGAGAGTGTGTTTCTTTGTAGCCTGAGTAGGTACCTACCTTCCTTTTTGTTTTTCATTTTAAGAGAATAACGATGAAGACGTCAGTAAACGTAATCTGTATAGTGCTATGGCTCTAAAAAAAGTGACTGTCGTCCAGTTACGTCATCGCAATGCTGCAATTAAACTTCAGATACGTTTCATGTCTTTTGTAATACAAATGATTTACTGAATCATTTTTACTTCATTATGATTACCTGAATTAATTTAAACGATTATGTATTATATTTGAAAATTTTTAACCTAACCCACGATGCTCCACATCTCTGAGAATAGAATTAAAAGGCGTCATGATTTTGAAAACTTGTTGTTGTAGGATAAGTTTAAAAAAAAAACGATTTTGTATTAAAAATTGAAAATTTTTTTCCACACTTTAAAATTATTTATTACCAATTCGCTTTTGCTGTTGATGAATAAGGCTACGCATATGTAACCAACAGCATACAGCAGCAGCAAACAGCACTTGCTGTGACAGGAAAATAATTTTTGTCGATTTCAACTAACATAGTCGTGATAATGACGGGCCTCTAAAAATCTTGGGTCTGAGGAATCTCCCCTTTCCCCCTTTTTCGTCTGGCCTGCACAGAGGTATATAACTAAATACGCCGAAATACGTTGAAATACGCTGATAATAACTAACCGTGGCTAACAGGAATTTTCAAAATGAACGTTTTCGTGTGAACGTACCTCTTAGCAGCCGTGTTCCTCCTTTTGGACTAGGTATACTCTTGTCTTTTCGTTAATACTAACTGAAGAAAATAGTGACGGAATCAGTCTCAAATATCTCCAAATTATATTTGTTTGGAAAAAATAATTTTTTAAAATAAACTTGAAAAATCTCTGGATTTCCAAAATAGGGTCCGGGGTGCGAGATATGCAACGTTGCAGTTTTCACCCCACGACTTCAGAAATAAAATAGGATTCGATAGTGAATTTGATTTAGTTGTTCCTTTCAATGCCTTTTGGCTATTCTGATTATATTCTTTCTGTCTCTTTTAAATTGCGTGATAGCTCAATGGTTATAAAATTTATTGTAATACATTTTATAAAAAATTGGAATGGAAGTGCAGAAAATTTTTTTTAGTTAAATGTTCCAGACCAAGCACCATTATCGGTATAATGTCAATATTTTCGTACATTTTCTGTCTCATTCATTTTTCTTGAGACTTCCTTGAAGTTGCTCCTGTAATTTATTTCTAGTTTTTATTAACAATTTATTGAAATTTATTACTGGTTGATCTTTATTTGATATATATAATTTAGTTCACAAAAGAGTTGAAAATCACTCAACTATTAGAAAACATTTGCCTTTTTAAAAGAACGAAGAAAATTATACGAACTGATGCTACATTACCTATATCTACTCTGTTCACGCTAAGAAGTGCGTGATGTCGCAAACCATATCCATACTTATTTGCTTGAAATACGATGTTTATTTACTCCATAAAATGATGCTTTTCGTTATATGGCGATGTGCATAGAAACCTTTTCCTTCTCTCCCCAACCGACCGCAACACCTATTGTGATTTTGACATCACGTACTTCTTAGTGTGAACAGAGTATATCTAATGTTAATGACAAATTCTGACAAACGAAAAAAATCTATTATATTAATGGAAAGTGCAAATTAAACGAGTATGTTGAGAAAATCTGAATATATTATGATGTACAAAAAACTGATATCGATTAATGAGATTAATAGGCTTATAGCATATCATGGCTGATGGACGAATCACATCTAACAATTTTGATCAAATCTAGAATTCATGAATTTAATCCATCATGGTGGAATTTTTGGAAATGGAAATCTTTCATAAATAGTTTTATTTTTAGGCATACGACTAGTTAAATATTTCTGCGAGTAGATAGTTCAGACAGTTTCTATCAAATTCGTAAAATTAAAATAAAACATTTTACGATCGTTTTCAACGCTATAAGCTAAGCATAGGCTATGCATGTCTATCTTTATTTCGTTCGGCAAAACAGTATGACTATTTGTTTTTATTGTTTTATATCGTTGTGTGTCAGGCATGGTAAAATTTTCAATTTTATGGACTTACAATGGTGTATGTGTATAGACACCGCGTAGTCCTATAAATAAACTCGGAGTTGATTTAGTAGTTGTAGACTGGAGTTTATCTATTGAAGATATTAAAAACCTCTCATGTAATAAGGACATTCACTGGTTTCATTTAGAAGTATTAAAATTCGTGAAATTGTATTTATCAGTTTTCCGTGAATTAAGCTTCTGTGACCTATAATTCGCATCAATCGAGCTGATAAAATTAATTTTGTTTTCGTTGCGTTACGTTTAATTAGCGAAACTAGTGTATGCGATCATTCCTATGCAGCTAAACCGCAAAGAACAGTCAATTCCATAAAGAATGGTACCTACCTATAGTAGAATATCACGAATTTGTTATTTCTCTCCAGGTAAAAGGCAGCAGCTTACGTCCTCTAGTCTTTCAATGAATTTTAGGTGCGGCTTGTTGAAGTAGCCTGAAGCTTATATCCTCGACGACGTCTAATCCTAATTTAATTCGTGAAAAAAAAAAAATATTAATACAACTTTAAAAAACTGTCCTACATTCGCTGGGCAAACGAAAGTAACTTTGATTTTAAAACCGGATATTTGGAAACTGCATCAGTATAATTCGTTGATATTTGCCTCCAGATATTTATTTCACCAAATTTAATTTTTGACTTTTCGCCCGAATCAGTTTCCTACAAAGTCCCAATTTTCGTCCAATATTACTGAATTCTCACGAATTTTTTACTTTTCGGGTGTTTTATTTTTTCATTTGAGTAATTTCCCCCCTAGTTTGCAAACATATTAGACCTAAAAATTTCAAAATTGCGTGATAACTGACCGTGGTATTTGTCGATAAAATTACCAGATATTGAAATAGCTAGAGTTCTCTTTTCTTAATTTTCCAATGGAAAAATAAAATTGTAATGACTTCAGCATAAGCTACTACAACATTCCTTTTACTTTTTTTTTCTATAAAATTTTTGGGAAAATAATGGGCTAATCCACCTGGTTATTATATCATTACATAATTATGCATTGAAGTGTATTTTTTATGATATGGATAAGGGAAAATTTTTTTTCAGGTAGATGAAAATGATTTTTCATTTTTTTTAAGGGTGGGGAAATTTTCTGTATTAAAAAAGTTCAAACCACATTTGAACTGGGCAGCGTTAATTTTCACTCAAATTTTTGCCTATATTTAAAAATTTATTGCATTTTTGAATAGGTAAGTAGTCTATTAAGTTATAATATACATCTTTAAAGCATTCATAAGCAATAAACGACTTTTTGTCTTACGTCTTTGCTTTCCGTAGTAAGTATGAGAAATAGTCTTGCTCCGTTATAATTTTCCCGATTTTTTACTTTCAATTTTCTTTTTATTTTACTCTTTTATTCTACTCACTCAATTTGTTGAAGTACACCGGATGACCAACTTCAGCGCTGCTTTCACGTGTTGCGACATACGCACACATACACTTATATCTGTTTTTATCAGTTGTTTTTTCAATTTTTGTTTGATTTTGTCGCGGAAAAAAAGTGAAAAATTTTATTTTTTTCTTCTTCAAATTATAAAAGCGTATTTTCTTAAAACTCGTTTTTAACCTAACTTATTTTACATGAAAATATAGATCCTAGAAATTCAGTGAGAGAATTTGCTACAAAATTCCCAGCCTGACTTGGATTATCAGCCGAATTTACTTTTTTCAAATTTGATATATCAAAATGAGTGATTTTGTAAAAATATCTGAGCTGCTTGAAAATTCAGCATCTTACGGATCTGATTTTATCAACATATTTTATAGCCTATTTATTTGGTAGAGGTATTCTTCATTGTGCTTATCTTTCTGGCATTGTAATTTTCTAGAATTTTTTCTGCTAGTTATATGTATCAACGTGGGCGGAGTTTAAAGGTATTGGAGGTTAGGCTCCCTCAATAATAAAATTTCTTCCCTTCACCCCAGGTACAAAAGTGAAGAAATATACAAATTTTGTAATCTCGTTCAAAACAAACATCGTGTTAGATTAGGTAATATCGGGAACTTCGCCCGCCTAACTTTTTTGCGAAATTACGCTTAGGTTTGTGTTTGAGATTAACTTTTAAGATTCTTGTCAGTTCTACTTATATCTTCCATCAGCTTTCATTTCTTGTTACATATTTTTTCGTTCAGTTCGTAAACTACTCGTTTTCTTTGTCTTTCTAACCGTTCTCGTAAGATTTGAATAGAAATAAAAATTTTCGTTGATATGGTCGATAAAAAATATGTCATAGGCTAGAATAAAAATTTTTGTATTTTAATAGTCACCCTAAAAAAAAAAAATCGCATTATGAATTCTGCTGGGAATCTGTAAATAATAGTTTTTTATTTTTTTCATTGATTTTGTGGGGGGTGACAACTATGAAAACATGAATTGTGCCTCTTGAGGCAAAATTCAATCTTTTATTCCAACGATTACCTAAAGCCAAGTGAGATTGCTGCGGTATTTGCTAGCATTCTATAGTGTCCGTTAACTGTACAGACTTGTACGAATCTTTCGTTTGCACGATAATCGTAAATGAACCTGTTAGTCCACTCTCTTAAATGTTCGGCATCATTGAGAAATCGGTTAATTTACATTATCTTTAGCCACTTAGACTTTTTTTTTTCATCGTCTTTTTCTGACGTTGTTTAAAGTATGACCTCAGACATTAATTTCACTTTTTAATTACGAATGTTACTCTCCCAACTGCAATGCGTTCAAACCAGAATCTGCAACCTGTCGTGGAGAAAGTATCTTAGACTCTAATGTTTGTATACATTTTTTTTTCCTTTTAAACTGACCCACGCTTGCTGGAAAGATGAATCGTTCAATAGGCAACCTTTAACATTTTCTACTTCACGAATGAAATATAAATACGAACCGTAAACTGTTTTATTTAGAGAAAGGAGACAACCGAACAAAAAATGCCTCGTGAAATGCCGTTTTCAAATTTTAAGATTGTAACTTACAGTCGAATATATAAGATTTTTTAAAATTATTTCCCGAAAATAAGTTACTTCAGCGAAAGGGGATAAATGTATAATTAAATCTAAATGGGTTCAATTGGAACAAACTGAAAAAATAAATGAAAAATAACCTAAAATAATCATTACGCGTCAACTTTATAATATTCACATCCAAGTCCTACTTCTCTTACCTAAAGAACCGGAGAAATTTGCACTGTGTACTATGACTTTACAATATAAACGTTGCAAAGCATAAAAATTTTCAGTCTCGAATTATTGCTTACGTAGATTCTAAATTATAAATTATATCGTTATTATTAAATAAATTTTAACCCATATGCTGAACAAAAAAGAAAAAAACAAAAAAACAATCTGTGGAATTATTTATTTCGTCACGGAATGAAGATCGAGATATTTCCCTTTTAGGTTGCTGAGTTTGCAATTTTTGTTATGTAACCGCTCTATTGTCGGGTAGTTTAAAACAATGAATGCATCAAAACGCTAAATATATGATGATGTTAATGCACTCCTTTCATGTTTTGTTTTGAAGTTATTAAGAAAAAAAAGTTGGAGAAAAAAAATCGTATTTTATTTAGTTAACCCAGTTTTAACCTACGCCCTGTATTCTTTATATTTTTTTTTTCTCATACTTATCAATATAGGTGGCATGTGAATGTAAAATGTTTTTTGAAATTTTTGGTGGTGATGAGTTAGTAGGAATCTACAGAAGAAGGTGGTATGCTTTAGATTTCAAAATGTTGCCGTATTATGTTACTATAGACTCCCAGTGTAAGGAAGCGTAAAAATGCATTAATTAATCAATATGGGATGCATTTTGAGACTTAAATAAGCCTACGGTTTCATTTTGAGTTCAAGAAAGCATTTCTCTCGATATCGTAAAATACGTTCTTAAATTTTCCTCAGCAAAGAAATTTAATGGAAAATCAGATTAGTAATATTTTGAATTTACCAGATTTGGTTCGTTCGCCATAAAATAATGATAATCATTTTCTAAAAATAAATCAAAATACTTATCGTAGCCTTTATGGGAAAAAAATATGATCGTTATTGACGCTAATATAAAATTCTAATAAAAATTTATAGATATTCACGTAATTAAGTTCATTTGATTTTTGTTTGGTATGGTCTTCATATGTCCGTTGTTATTATAAATGAAGATCTGGTTGGGAAAAAATATTCTATTTAAAATAAAATAAAATAATTTTGCACATCGTTACATTAATACCAGTATAATGATTTGCAACAAAAATATATAAATTACTTTATGTATTTTTCCGAGAAATGCAGATCGAAAATGTTTTCAAAATGAAGTAACTGACTTCGTTATTCGGTTTTATTTCTTTTCTAAGAAATACGAAAACTTGGATTGAGAGTTTTTTTTAAATCCAATCTTTAATCGATCTGTGTGGAACCTTTCTTCTTCGTTTTGTTTTTGAAAAAACATCCTGAGCCATTGACTCAATGCTCTCTTGCCATATTCTTCAATATCTGCACACATTCTTCACAGAATATTTGCTGTGAGAAATCGAAAAAGAAAGCAGCTGCTAAAAACGCTAAGATTGTTGGAGTAAAGAATGCACCTTCGACTTCAGAATATTTGATCGTTGGTTTTCCTCTTAAAAACGAATTTAACTGTACCTGTGCGTAGATTATTAATGACAAATCTTAATTTTTTGTTTCAGGTAAGAATGTAATAAGTTACCTTGATGAAGAATAAAAAATATGTATTATGATAATGGTGATGATGATGATGATGATGATGATGATGATGATATCTTTTTCCTTTGGTATGTAATCTTATATACCTATGCTCTTATATTGTCTACTACTTTCGATTTTCTTAACAAAGGTATGCCTATACTACACACCTAAACATGAAATACGTTCGCGTGTATAATTTATAAAACAAAAAAAGAAAAAGAAACTATACATTATATTGTGTTCACATACACACAAGTAGTATTATTCACCTCTGTGTTTGAACGTGTTTATCATTTGAACTGCGAAATTCCAGGGCGACGATTCCTGTAGTCTGCTGATACACCTATAAACACCAATTCACTGTCGTACGAATTATAAAAGTTAGTTACATCATTTGTTTTCTTTTTTTTTTTTTAAATTATAAAAACGGTTTGTATCTACTTTAGTTCCGTTTAAATTATCAGCCAAGTGCGTGAATTTCTTCGTCGACTACGTTTAACCAAAATGAAAACTGTTGATAATTGTCTTGTCCCGCTATTTTTTCGGAACCATTACAGTGTCGTATGTCTGCGATACAGCAAAACGGAATTTGCTGTTCCAGTCGTCCACAACCGTATTATTATAGTCATATTATACCTCTTTTTGTGTGAGCTTGGAATGCAAAGCACATGGAATACCGTAGAACGTCAGAGATAGTGAAGAGAAGCAGTGAAAGTTTTTCTCTGTCATCATCTTCGAAATAATAACACGACGTCTCAGGTCTCTCTGTCTGGTATGTCGACCTTACGAGACCTTTAATCTGCGGCTAGATTTATGATTACTTTTTGCCTATAAATTAAAAGGTATACTTACATCTGTAGCTATGTACTAAGAATCGCAGAGTTGCCGTCATATTTTTTTTTTCTTCGATTATGTACTTGCTGCAATCTCGCAAATAATTAATATTTATTATGATGATTGGTTGATAAATGTGGTTACAGTTTGTTTTCATTTTCCTAAAGTACCTATCGTTCAGTATTCATACGCATCAGTCTGGTATATTTTTATTTGATTCTCTTGTTCAATAATTGTTGGGGTTGAACAGAAAACGTCTGAATAGTAGGGAAAGACCAATATCTTCAAAAGTATTGGAAATGAATTGAGATTTTTGCGAAAGCGAGTAGGTAATTCTTACAATTATCTATGGTCTGGTGAGAGAGAAAATATCGGCGATGCAATTTCCTGTTGAGGTCTCAATCTCTCCTTTTTTTGTTAGCTAGAGAAATTTTAAGAGTTATTTATTTTTTTTTTTTTAGCGTATTTTTATTATTTTATCACTTTTTGATGTTGTGTGAGGAACTTTTTGGTCGACTATTCCTTTCTTTCTAATCTATAATAAAAGCAACCAGCTCTACTCGTAATTTTAAATTTTGTCTATTCTAGGCAAAACCTGCCTACGCGACTTGCGTGCCATTGGTGTTTTTTTTTGAATCTTTTAAACCTATGTGATCTTCCAGCTAATTCAACAGATTTTTCTGGTGGGTAGAAAATGAAACGGAAAAATTTTCTCTTTACGCAGTTTTATGGAAATACATGTTTTTTCAGCAAAACCTCTTTTCACCACGACCAATTCTAAATAAATAAATTTCAGTCTGGTAAAAATATTATAATTCTGTTTATGGATCACTATTGATTGTCAGGGCATGTGTGGGTTTTGAAACATTTTTCTTCCACCATATATCTTTTCAGTTTTGAATGTCAGTTTTAATATATAAGTTTTGGAGTTGAAAAACAGTTAAGGTTTCGTTTGGTTGTTCGTGGAAAATTTAGCCCACAACAAGAAAAAAAAATTTTTTTAGATGGTGGGCTCGATCTTTTAGTAAATCACTTAAGATTTTCCATCCTTAATCATAAAACCCGTGGAAATAATCCGTTGTCCTTTGAGGTTTACCTTTAATAAACACCGGAAGCATTTAAGAACGTTTTTTTTATTTTATTTTTTTCCAAGTATTATGTTGTCGGTGTAGTTAATTCGTTGAAAAATGGTTTAGGTATATGTATATCTACTTCTTTTATTTTTCATCCAAAAAATTGACAAAAATATACTAAAAAACAGGGTGAAAAAAAAGAGGTAAATTTGAAAATATTGTTTCGAAGCTAATAGGATTTTAACCTTAACCCTCGTCTTTCCCCCTTCTTTCGCAACCCTACTGTCTTCAGTTTCATTTAAACATGTTTACATGCTTGCGCAACTTTTCTCGCTTTATACGAGGGGTGTTCAATAAAGACTGTCACTACCGTCAGAAAAACTTTATTTATAAAAATTAAGCAATATCGACCGGTTCACGTTCAATATACTCTCCATTCAAGTCTATACACTTTTTCCAGCGCCGCTGCCACTCCAGGAACACGTGTTCAAAGCCATCTTTAGAAATTGTTTTTAAAACCGCCTCTAAAGCCTTGACAGCAGCGTTTGTGAAGGGAAAACGTTTGCCTTTGAGGTGTTTTTTGGCCTGGGGGTAAAGAAAAAAGTCATTCGGAGCCAAATCCGAGGAATAAGGTGGGTGCGGCACTGTTTCGATGTTTTTTTTGGTGAGGAATGCGAGCGACGCATTGGCAACGTGTGCTCTCGCATTGTCCTGATGAAGTTTCCAATTTCCTATGAGGTCTGGACACTTTTTGGGGATATGATCCATCACCAACTGCTTCAAAACAGATATGTAGTAGTTTGCAGTGACTGTCTGGCCTTGTGGAACCGTGTGGGTGTACACCATACCGTAGTAATCGAAGAAAGTAATGACCATCACCTTTGCAGCTGACTTCTCGCCTCAAAATTTTTTTGTTACAGGCTCGTCTTTACCGACCCATTCACTAGTTTGCTGCTTAGTTTCGGGATCATAGCAATAAATCCAGCTTTTGTCAGCTGTTATGATGTTTTTCCACCAAGCATCGCCTTCCTCCGCTACGCAATCCGTCCACAAACGACAGATGTCATTATGGTTGCCCTTCTGATCTGGCATCAGGTAGTGCGGTATCCAGCGAGCCCACACTCATGACATGTTCAAATGGTCTTTTAATAATGTGTGAGCGCTTCCTACCCATATGTCCAGTATTCGTGATAGTTGTCTGATGGTTAGGCGAGGGTTGGTGCGGATAATCGCTGTGCCAGTGTTGATTGTTACTGGAGTAAGCGCGGTAACAGGCGCACCGTCTCCTCCCTCCAGTTCACAGCTCTCTCTGCCGCTAAAAAAACTTCTGTGCCACCAAAAACACGTTCTTTTGTTCATAACATCATCACCGAATGCCTTTTTCAACTCGGCGTAGGTTTCAGTAGCAGATTTTTTTAATTTCACACAAAATTTAATCGCGTACCGTTGATCTCGATAATCCGGCATCGTAAACTTTAGAGGCGAAAATCGTAAATACTTCAGAAAAAAAATTATAAAAACAGTACAACCGAACCGATCACCTTGAAATTTCGACTATATATGTAAAACTGAACGAGGAATCGAATGCCGCATGTTTCAGGCGCGTAGCTCCACCCATTCGCGGTTAGCGGCAAGTGACAGTCTTTATTGAACACCCCTGTAATTATGTTCAGGTATATATAAACTGGTTTACTAAATCTAGACATTAATATTGAACTTCTTGTCGTCTCTCATGAGAATATTAATTCATACGAAAGTGAATATTTTAATCGACTATACAACTCTACTCTATTCTGTTACTTTCGTACGACTCTTGTTGGTATCCTGTAAAACTATTTGTAACTATATATATTTCTAATCTTTTACGAGTTTTCATCTGATTTTCGCATCTATAATAATTTATCTGTCGCTAGTATCGCCAAGATTAGCCGATCTTATAAGTTCACATTTCTCCGGGTATCTCGTCGCATAATTTTTGATTTAATTTTAAAAAAATAGTAAAAAAAAAATTGGAAATTTCGGTTCCATGTATATTTATTGCTAAAGAAGTGAAACCGTACAACTTCGTATATAACGTATAAAGTAAGGTTTACAAGACTACAATGATGCCGTTTATAAAAATTCATAAAAGAGTAGACGAGAAGAAACATATCTATTAATATCGTTTTTATAATGACAGATTCTTTTTTTAATCACCAGAATATTGTATTTTTCATATTCTACAAGTAGTTATTAACTTTTAAGATAACGCAGTGGCTCTCTCTTAAAAAAAAAAAAAAAAAAAAAAAAAAAAAAAACGAATGCACGTATTACGAATTTTCAATGAGACGTAGAATCGATGAAAACTACTACAGTGTACCTTATAGTATAAAGACGGGATGTAAAGAAGCGTGTTCTTTATGTTTCGGTACAATGTAACTGGTTAAAAAAGTGGGTAATATTGCATATTTCTGTCGATGGAGAAAGAAACTGCAAGAAAACGAGCGAAAGTAGAATGGAAACATCATATTTAAGGTGTACAAACTGTCAAAAATTTTGAAGGGGAAAAAAACGCGTAATCGTGAGGCTGTTATCGGGTTTGTCTCAGTACGGTGTATTAAACCGTAGAGAAAAAAATGGCATTGGGTTTACTGTGTTTACTTCAGTAGATTCGATTATCATAATTATAAGAATATTTTCGCGTAAAAATGAAAGGAACGATACCCGGAAGAGAGTTTATCGTTCTTGCTATGATATTTTTTTTTTAATTTTTTTTATTTTTTTTACTTTTTTCACCATTTTTTCTTTTTGCAGACTAACGTTTTAATGTTTGATTGCTTATACATATTCAAGTACCTTACCTATCTGTAATCATTCTATATTTATTTTGCGCGGTGCTGTTATGAAAATTGTTACATTTTTTTACAATTTTCGTGTTGTAATAATTATTAAATATAGACGAAGACGTGGAAGCATAGGTTCTGATGCGGAATCGACACTCGGCAATGTTTTCCCGGCCGAAAAATTTTCGAATGTTGTTGAGGTTAGCTGGCAGTGATGTATCCAAGATTTTTCTTCAGAGAATGGGTGACTGGTGGTTGGGTAGTGATGTATTTAAAGACCAAAATAAAAATAAGTTTTGGTTAGAAATAACTTTTTAAAAGACAAGCTTTTGTTAGGTCCTGGGTACCCTCCACTTTTACCCCATCAATATGGACAAGATGCGCGTTCTTTGTACGCAAATAGGAACCCCTACAGCTGTCGAAGAAACCATTTTATTACACCTGCCATTTTGTAGCCTACCTTGATTTACCTTATTTATTTTTTCTGGTAAAAGCAATAAAATGTCTATTTTATGAATAATTAGTATTGACATGTACACAATTTTGACTATTTTAAGGAAACCAGAACACCCACTGCTTTTCATGTTTGCTTATATTATGAATATACTCCAGTATGGGCCTACACTGAAAAATGATGTATAAAAATACTTATACTAAATCGATAGGCCTGAATATCGAGTGCTGTTCTTGAAATGCTTTGTGATGCAAAGACATGAAATATTAAATAACAATACTATTGGAGACACTGGAGATCTAGGCGCCAGATAGTACTCAATATTCACCATATTCACTCTTGTAGCTGACATTAAAATTCAGAGAAATTTTGCATTAAATTAGGGGTTTGACAGCCTCGTTTACTCCCCTATGGGAAGATACCACACTTCACTTGGTCAAACCACTGTATTGGAACCGATTTGGTAAACTCTTATTTTTCCTCCAGAATCACTTTTGGATAGGTCTTCTTAGGCATCATATCTCTCCAGTAAAAGTCTTATATTTCTTTTGCCTAAGTTCCTAGTACCAGACTTAAATAATTTTGTATATTTTTCTTGCTTTAATATTTGAGTTTAACGTTGAAATATTATTATTATTTGTTTTTGGATTAAATTAGGGTCCGTTTAAGTGATTTGAGCAAATTTAAAGTCCTTTTTGTGAATTTTATTTGTTTTTCAAAAATAAAATTATAAGTTTTAAGATAAATTTAATCTTATAATTTATTGTCAAAATAAATCCCTTTGACTGAAATCAATCTCGGATCTACCTCTATTAAACTCTACCCAAGGCAAGAACCCATTGCTGGTGGCCCATAATACTTTTATTTATTTTTTTTTTTTGCTTTAGCTTCATGCAAAATAAACATTATTTCTTTGGGGAAGGTTGGCTGCAGTATTGGTATAATTTTAAAATCGCAGTAGTGAGTAGAATAAAAGCTTATAATAAAATAATTAATGAAATGAAATCTAGGCGACTCGCTTCGTAATTTTTTATCAAGTCGTCTTAAAATCCCCCAACTGTTATGCTCCTACCTCGCCTTGAGAGTGAGGCCCAGTTATTTAAAAGTTTTTGGAAAATATGCCTTTATATTAAATAATTGTCTCATAATTTGTTTCTCCAAGGTTGCTTTCTGAATAACATTTAATTTTGCCAAATATTAGTTTCAAAATAGTTATTTTTGATACAAGTGCAAAAAGTAAGTGATTTTTATACGAGTGTGAATTTTGCAGCGCGAGTAGAAGACAAGTGTTGCAAATCCCACGAGTATCAATCACTTTCTTTGCACGTGTCACACACAATTTTTTACTAGATCCCCCCGCCAAAAAAAAAAAAATAAAGCCAAAATGATGATATACCACTTGATCCCTCCTGATTACGTACCAGCTGTTTGTTCATAAAATAAAAAGGAGAGTATAATGTAAATATTATTTTTGGATTTTGATGAACTTTTTTTTTTTTGAATTTTTCTTTAACTTGATTAATTCTTCAGATTTACGATATTTTGATGAAGTACGTTTTAATATAGGTGAACTGTCATCATATCATCGACTTGCCGGAGCAATAACACGACTTAGAAAGCGTTAATTTTGAGTTATTCTCTTCAGGCCAAAATAAAATCTAAAAGAAAGCCTCTTATATTTGAAAAAATACTGTTCCCTTTTTTAGTTGCAACAACAAAGAAAATGCATTGAAAAACAAAAAAGTAACGAACCATTTCCTTTAAAGTGAGAATTCAAATAGTTTTTTACAAACACTTCATTTTTTAAATCATATTACTCTTCTTGCAAACCGTCGAAACGTAATTAAATAAGAAAAATGTAAATACCTGTGTGGATATTTTTCCATCTTGAAGCAAAAGAGTAAGAAAAACAGATTAGGAAAAATACTAATTTGATTCAAACTCCGCACCCGATGGGAGTCATCATTTTGACATAACTAAGTTTCGGACATATTTTCTAAATCTGCGATAAAAAAGGATTCAGAAAGTGCCCAGTTCTTCAACATTTCTCCCCCGGCATTAATTATAAAACATTTTGTTTTTTAACTTTAAAATTATAAACTTGATAGGTAAATATTTTCATTTTGAGACGATAGAAATTGGGAAATGATTCTCCGGAGAAATTAATAACCGCAATATACTAAAAACTAATTGAAGTTGCTAGATAATTATTTTTCTATTAAAGGAGGCTTGAACCGGCTCTAGAAAAAAAAATTTTCATTATACTTCCGAATATTACCATACTAACTCTGTACCTATATCAGCTGAATTTCACGAATCAAAAAATAAAAAAACATAAAATGTCTAACGATGTTTCCGGAAAACATCTTTAATGTGCTTATACCAATATGCAATAAGTAGATACCTGAAATCTCAACAGCCTCTAAGATAATGGCCATCACGCTACATTTTAACATATTCAAATCAATATACAATAAATCTGTTTATTTATATACCTGTTTATCTATTTATTTAGATTATTCAAGTAGGTATATTTGTTTTTTAATTAATTAATTAATTAATTAATTAATCTATTTATTTGGAGAGTAGTCTGAGAATATCGCGGGGCTCGTCAGAAAAAATACATCATAATTTTGGATTTGAAAATTTTACCAGCAGGAAGGGTTGATGACGTCATAATTTTAAATTGATTGTGAGAAAATTTTAGCTTTGGAAATTTTAATAGCTGGAAGAGATAATGACGTTATAATTTAGAACTTAAAAACTTAAACAGAAAGAGGGACTGATGACGTCATAATCTTGGCTGTTACATTTTTTCTGCAATATTTTTTCTGTAACAATTTTTCTGTCATATTTTTTTTGCGGTACTTACCTATTTTTGAAAGACATTTTCCATCAAAATGAGAAAAAAAAATTAGTTAATGTTTTCTATCTGAATTTTCTGTTCGTGCGTACTTTCTTTTCGAGTTGTGATATCTTTCAGTTTCTATTCTCAGTGTGGTTTATGGTTTTCTCAAGCCGTTCGGATTATTGGAAAACAATCGATAAATTCCTAATTCTTTGAGGGAATAAGAGAAAAACTTAGCGTACCTATTGAATTTTCTTCTTTTACGGTTATGTGAATTTTTTTTTTTTCATATGAGATATTTTTAGTGGCAGGTTGATGATTCATTTCTTGACTTTATGAGGTCATAATCTTCTGATTGAGGTATTTTTCGAGAAAAAAAATTCCTCGAATCTATCGTTATTTTAAGGGGAACCGCATTTTTTCGTCGCTTCTTTTTTTAGTATTTTATATTTTGTAAGTATAGGAATTAAGTTATTATTTGAAGAATTTCATCGTTTGGTATTTTTCTCCAGTGATGACATTCGAGTCTTGCCGGCAGTTGTGAAAAAATTACGTTAGGTCGATGACTCGTAATTCGATTACCGCAAAGAAAATTACTTGATTATTTGTTTGGAAAAAAATATATGTATAATTATATGTGTACTTAAGGTTTAAATTCCTCGGAATTCTTGCAGTAATAAGTTCGACGAACGAAATGTTGTCAATATTTTTTTGCCAATTTTTTCATGTCTTAAAACGTATTACGAATCCTGAGAAACTTCTCTGAAAGAAAGCTGTTTGTATGTGTTTTATTTACTACCATTGAAAACAAAAGAATTGGTACCATAGGAGGTACGAGTTTTAATGACCTAGTGACTTACAATGCCGCTTACTTACGAACAGGTAAGTTCTAATACTAATACCAATTACTATAGGCGGGCATGAATTAAAACGTATATCTACACGTGGGATTATATACCTACAGTGTAGACGTGTATATGCAGGTTCATGTGTGTTTGGAGTTGGTGTGTTTTTGTATGAGAACAATATGGCTTGTAGTAACCTAGTTGTTAAATTTTTCATTAAAAAGAAATACATGTTCGATAATTTTCACGAGTTACCAAAACGATGGATTAAGTTTCGCTTACATATGAACGTCACTCTTCTCTGACCTTTTTTTTTTCTTTTTATTTTGACTAAACCACTTTTTTGTGTGAAATACCACCAACTTTTGGTAAAGTAATGTGATTTTTTCATGTGCAGCTACAATTTTTTAAAATTTTATGCGAAATTTTTGGTTAAAAATCTAGTATTTTTGGTAGTTTTTCCGTAAGAAAAACGTGAATTCATATCCGAGTTGGTGCAAGAAGATATGAGTAATCCAAATTATTTTTCAAATAAAGTCGATACTAAATTGTTCATTGTATAATTAAATGTGTTAATAATTTTGTTCTGTCGCTGAATACGGTATATATACTACCAGCGTAAGCACATTTAATCATTCCTATTCTCATGTCCCTTAATAGTTGGAGCAGGGTTTCAACCCACTTCTCTATTCTCTTATCCCTAACTGTTTTCTGTAAAAGTAAGGAATTTAAAAATTTTTGGGGATAAATTAAGAAAACGATACGAACCATAACACAGTTTTTCCTTATAGTCCCATTTTTTGTTATTGTATCAAAAAGAATAAATCAGTGAGTTGAAACCGTCTATTACTATCATAAATTTTTGGTGTTGATGGGTTAAAATTTCGATATTGTCTAATTAAAATGTTTTTTAAAACATAGTTGCAAGCTTTATTAATTTTTCCTTTTCCTTTTCCTCTATTTTTTTTTTTTTTTTTTCGAAGTAAGGGGTCCATATTTAATTGTAGATATTAGCCCCTGTTACCCCTCCCCATTTAACTCTGCCACTGATTATGCTTCTTCCCATGCTCTTAGTTTTCTTTACCACTATCACTTGCATTTGTTCCATTCCTCAACTTCTAATCTACTTTCGTACAAATTATTGGGATTTTTTTTTCACTAGAGGTTTCTTTAGTTAGTACCATTCTAAGTTGATTGAAAATGTTTGAAAAATATATTTCTCCAAAACAAATGATAAAAAAGTGCTAGAATATTGGATCTGTTTTCAAACTTGGAGAAGCTCTGGAACCTTTGCGCGCAATATTTAAGAGATTTACAATTTAAAAACAGATGTAGGTATACAGGGAATTTTTTGAGGACTTTTTAACGTTTTTTTGTCTTGCACTTTTTAAAAATATCTTTGAAATTATATTTTGCGACAGAATTTGTCTGTAATTCCCAATATTTCGTAATTTCAATGCCACCTGCAGTTTTTTCCGTCCGAAAAAATATCAGAAAACAGTTGGGTTGTAATTTTGATGAGTATTATAATTTCGAAATTTTTAAATTACTTTTGGGGAATGCAGAATAACGTTAAGAATAAAGTGGAAATAATTAATTTCTTTCGTTAATTGAGAAAGTCAAATAAATTGAGCTTTTTTTTTTGCATCAAATAGTTCTCCTCTTCTGTTGTATGTAAACAAGGTTATTAGGAAGCCGCTAAATTATAATGGTCGAAAGTTTTATGAATGGAGACGAAGATTTTTATTTATGTTTGTCGAATGTACCTGCTCAACATAATTATATGGATGTTGTAATGAAGTTGTTGCATTGGTGGTTGAGTACTTTTATGTTGTTTTGAAAATGTGAAAAATTGAAAAATTGAAAAAATGGCTTCAGGCTTCAAGGAAGTTTTGTTTTACACCTCCTCCTTGGGCTTATGGCCTTGATTCTTCAGAATTTACATTCCTTGTATTTCATTTTTACTGATTGGATGAAAATTTTATGTTTTTCAATCGTTAAAAACAAAATTTACTTTTGGATTACATATAATATTGTATCTTATGTATAAAACCCGCTTCTATAACTCTATCAAGTGACCATAGTTACAGATATATTTGGCTTCACCTATATTTCAGTTTCAGTCTAATATAACTCTAAATCATTTTTTTCTTCAATTTGCCCCTGGTTAACTGATATTTCCAATTCTGTCACATTTTACATTTATGATTTATGTAGGTGGTTACTCTCTAGTTTAATAGAAATAACAGCTAATTCTTTAGGGACCGCATATTTTTATTTTTATCATGGAACTTTTTCTAAACTTTTTATTCGCGAGAATGCGAAAATATTCGATCATAAATTATTCACAAGTGCGAATAAATTGATTTGCTTATATTATTTTTCATTTTTCTAGTTACTGTTCATCCCTTCAGATTGACATTTTAACACTGAAAATATTTATATGGCTGCGATTTCAATATTAGTTTGACCGGCACGGACACCGAGAGCAGGGTTCTCTGGTCTTTAGTGTCAAAAATCTCAAAAATCTTCAAATTTTGCTATGTTTCAAACTTGAGAAATCCTTAGAAATTCCTGAAGAGCAATATTATCATTTCTATTGTTGTTGTTAGTTACATTTTCGATGACCGAGATTATTAATTACATACGGGCGAAATCTGTGAATTTTCAGAAGGATGTAGCTCGATAAAAGAGAAAAATCGGGCAACAATTGCGATTAATCCACGATTTTAAGAAGAAATTGGTTAATTAAGTATTCTATTTGATGCGTGAATTGTAATGCTGAACGCCGATGATGAAGCTGAGATTCTTCAGCGTTCATTTGGGTCTTACAAAAAATTTCATTTCTCGTTAAACTGGCATCCGTATTTTAGTGGAATAATATTGAGATTAGAATTTTACTCGGTCGTAAAATTCAATGCTGGTGAAGAGACGGAGGCACGAGGCCATGGAATTCGAATAAAAAATAAATACTTACATAATTACACTGCTGTGTATGCTGCCGTTAGAATCGTGTAGAATGAAAAAAATGTTTAATGTTGTTGAAAATAAAATATTTTACAAAATATTACCGAATATACCGCTATGTGCATAATTCATTTGGCGTTACCGAAATATGCCCCCATTGACATTCTATAATTACTACAAAAACCATTAACGGTTAAGTTATCGGTAAATGCGCCGAAAACAATTTTCAAAATTGTTTTCCTTTGCCTGAGAACCCTCAATGCTATTTAGCTGAGATGGTATTTTACGCGTAAAATTTGATATTCTACCGTACGTGTAGAGTATGAAGAATAAAGCGTTAAAGCCGTGTAAAATGTAGATGCGTAGATGTATAATGGAATTAGAAAAATGTGAAAAAAAATTTCCATAACTTTCTCAAACCTACTAAAAGTTTTCATATTAGAAGAAATTTTTTTCTACTAGATTATTGTACCCAATATTTTGTAGTATTTTAAATGTGAGCACATAATCATTATACTTGCATTTAGAATATTCCTATAGACATAAAATTTTTTTCTGCATAGCATTTCAATTTTTTTGGGTATCAGAAATATTATTTTGAATGGTGCGAGCATTAGCCGTTTAAAATGAAAGTAATTTGTCGTAATCGAAAAATAGTTCATATGAGTAGAAATTTTCGTTTTTTGGTTAAAATAATTCCACAGGGGTGAGGTGGCAAAAGGGACAGTAAGGACGGTTGAGGTCGATAATTAAATAGAAATAGTTTGTGTGAAATCATGTAAATTTCGGGGGATAGCGTCCAAAGGGGGATGGAGGTTTTAATGAGTCAAAGTTGAAGTGTCCACTGAGAAAGCATAACCGTAATACCGTGTTTTGAGAGACGTTTTTTGATCAGAGGGAATGAAGGATGAGGTGACTTGATCGACTTGATCATTACTCAAGATATCATAGTGACTGGGGAAGAAGTAGGTTTAGATAGACAGAGAGGAAAAACTTACTATTTCAGTTTTTATCCTTAAGAGAATATGGCATGCATTGATCTCTCTTTTGCAATTTGAATCGGTGTGAAAATTTTATTGGTTAAATCCTAATTCTGTAGGTCAGTGGTTTCCAACCTGTTGATTATTACCCATGTTTGGGTCACCAGGGCCTTCAGGATCGGTCGCCATAACCTCCCAAAAAATAAATATAGTTTTGTATGCATTGTACGGGAATTATTAATCCAAAAAGTGCTCATGGGTCGCTAATTGTGATCAGTTACTTGGTTTTGGGTCATGGCCGAAAATGATTGAGAACCCCTGCTATAAGTGCTATACTGTGTTGGTGTAGGATACGGAGAAAAATCTCTTGCAAAAGTGGAACTATCGTTGCATTCATAAAATTAATAAGTATTCTTGTTTTTCGATTGTATAATTTGAACCAAAAATCAAATCACCCGATGTAGGTATTTGTGCATACGTAAATATTATACGACCCTATATTTACCTGACGCCTCCTCAAAATTATTTAGGGAAACGGTTTGAAAATTATTGCATAATTTTATGTAAAATACCATATTGCAATTGGATGGGCGTGCTAAGTTCACATCAACGATGGAAATACAATTAGGTATTCTTTTCAAGGCTAGCATTTACTCTTCGGTTGAACTCTGATATGGATCTTCTATGAAAATTACCGTCCTTTGCGTTTTTGTCTTGTTTATTTTTCTCTTTTTAATCGACGAAAAGTGGAATAAACTTTTAAATTTAAGATCGTGTGAGTGCTGTTTGTATAACATTTTTATGCGATAATTTAGTAGTTATAACACCTATTATTCAATTGAAAAATTTCACCTGATTGATTGTAATAACCTTGAATAGGTTTTCCTTTATTCAAGTTAGAAAGTTTCTTGTTTTAAAAACCATATTTCTTATAGGCGGATACTGCCTTTTTGGAAGGAGAGGGTGAATGTAGTAATATAAAATTAAGCCCGGGAGGAAAGTTTTGTTAGCAACCGGATGCATAACAATAATTTTATAAAATGGGAAATTTCTCTCTTTCTCCTCTTTTTTTTTTTTTTTTGTGACAGAGGGAAAGTAATTGTCTCATTTTCCTCCCTTGTATTCAAATTATTTTTATAAGTCGAAAGAAATTATGGTAAGAAATTACAAACTTGTATTTTTTGCAAAACTGATTTAAAGATTTGAATAAATGATGTTTTGTTTGTAGAATTGCTAAAGTCTATGTTCAAGTTCTATTCAGTAAAAATAATGTGTAGGTATAATGTTATGAGACTGGAGCTCGGAGCAGCCGGATTTCCTTCTCTTGGATTAAAAAAAAACAGGATCTGAGGACTTTCTCGGATTATTCTAGTAAAAAGAGAAGTATAATATGAAAACAATTGTTTGATGCAGAGTAAGTATATAGGTAGAGCTATGGAAATCGAGTGCGACCTATTTTTTTTATGTTCATACAACTTTTCTAATTTCATAACAACTGTTTTTTTTTGTCCAATGTAGAGTATAAAATAAAAAAATATATGGTGAGGGCGTAGATAGCGTGATAGTAAGAGAGGTGAGTCCAAATTTTCTCAACCATCCCTTCCGAAACCCTCCTCGCGCCTCAATTCAACCGTTACCGAAAAAACACTATTTTTATGTCAATTTTGTTTTTAGAGCTACGGGGATCCAGACCCTCAGAACCATCATCTTATCGATGCCTTTTATGTATGAAAATGAAATCTGATTTATTCTCAATATATTCTCCGTAACCTTTGTAAAACTAGTCCTCCACGATGTGGAATTTTATTTCTTTTATACAATTGCGAATGCTTGAAAGTATGGTCAAATGTACGAAAATATAATTTATTACAATTCATTGCAAGATTGACAGGAGATTAATTGAAATTTTCTTTTCCAAAATAATGACCTTTTTTTACGTCACTTTAACTTTGTTTCGCCTTCCTTATTCCAGTATTAATTATTTTTCGATGAGTTCTAATCAGTTTTCTTCAGACGTTGCATTAGAGCTATAATCATAGAAAAACCGTATGATATGCATTATATCGGGTTGTACTACATAGTTCAGATTTGTTTCAAAATTTGCACGTGTGGAAGGTTTTGAAAAATACGAAACCAACAGGGCATGAGGTACAATACTCACGAAAAATGGCTGTTAGAAACTTATCAAATCTATTTCTCTTTATATCTTGCTTGCCAAAAATTGCCAGTATTTTTTCTCTGTAGTACTATTTTAACTCTAAACCCCTTTATTTGTACCATGCTCTGTGATAATGAATCTGTAAAATACCTACTTACCAATTACGTATGATCAGTTTTTCAACTCTTTTTAGAGTGCAGGTTTCTTCGGTGCTCTCTGTCATTGGTTTTTAAATTTCGTAGGTTTAAGGCGTAAAAAATAAATCAGTTGTTCATTAAAAAATCGGTAAAAGGTGGTTTCTTAGTTTCAAAAAGTACAATTTTTAGAATAAAAAGTTTTGCATCATTCATTTTTTAAATAAATTGTGCAAGATAAACGTAATCGAGACGAGGAATGCATCGCTGATGCTAGAAATTTCTCAAGGAAGTAATTTTTTCCCCACGTTCTATTTTTTCTTGTAAAAAAAACATACTTTTTAGCCGGTTTTCTTTGAAAGTCTGCTTATTTTCAGCTCTTTTGGCAATATTTTCGTTAGTCAAAAATCATTGTCTCTGTAAAAAGTGAATAATATTTCATGATATGCTTAAATTTTTTATGTTTGCGAGAGCTAAATAACGTTTGTCGACTTCCAACTGCTCTCTTATGTATCGGTGTCCTGATTCTTGAACTTAGCTTCCATTATTTAAAAATTTTTTTTTGTTATAACAGATTCTATCCATAAAGTTTATGGTTTGGAAAAAAAATTTCGCGTTATTCCATTAATTGAATTTTAAACATTCCCCCTCTTACATTAATGTGAGCTGCTGCTGTATGAAAGAATAATAGAATTTTAGATATAATATTTTAACTAATGTTTTGTCAACTTTTTCTGTAATATTCTTGTTCTACAGAGACTTTTTTTTTTCTAAATATTAAGTAGGTCGAATGTTTTATTGTGCCATGGCAGCAACACAGTGAAATAATTGTCTAGAAACATAACTCACCTGGTCGTCGTCTTCTGTTTAGAATTCAAATGCCATAAGAATTGATCGCGGTGTCCATCCTGGTTCTGTTTTTTTCTCTCTTTCTGTCTCTTTCTGTTTCGTTGTCTCTGTCTTAACGTACTCGCACAATTCCGCCACAACATCTGTCATCCTCAGTTCCGTTAATAATTACTTTTTGTCGGTCGATCGGTCACCAGTCGTGCTACCGGATTTATTCTCTGTGACGAACAACTTTTATAACAAACGTAAAACCTTAATTATGGAGGAAAAAAATGAATCTGTACCTTTAAGTTTTTTTTTTCTCTATCATCCGTACCTCTAAAGCCTTCCACTTACCACAAAAATCCAACCCTTCCAAAGTAGAAATAAATAATTTTCTTCAGTTTGTTTGGTTTGCATTAGATTTCGTTTTTTTTTTTGTTGTTTTTCTTATAACGAAACATCATTGAGGCAATCAGTATGTGTCTTAAGTAAGTCATTCGTGCATAGGGTAACCAGTGATTATTACATAATGAGATTGTGATGGACGCATTTTCAGAGTATACGCTTATGTCTTCACGAAGTCTGCCTACGGGAATGTGGTCATTTGGCTCCATTAGGAAAGAGCGGTACACTACTTTGTGGGAGAATATGGGTACCGCTTTCTTCAGCGTTTGTCAAAGTACTTTGTTGTGTGAGGAATGTCTGTATAAATTGATGGTTATGCCTATGTTTCGATGATAATAGTAAAATTTAAGATTTGTTTCTTTTTGTTACTAAATCCGTAGTAATTATATCAGTTGGAGCGAAAAGTTTGCACGAATACTGCTTACTATATTTTACATTATATCTTCCCCACAACTTCATCACTGAATAATTTTCCATTTTTTTTCTTCTTTTTAGGATATTTTGCAATAACGCATGACGTTTAGCTATTATCAAACATTTTTGGTAATAATTAACAATGATAATTTTATTCTTTGCGCCTGTATACCCTGACTGACCATGAAAGTTGAAGAATTTTTTTTTTTTATATAAGCTTTTATTCTACTCACTATTGCGATTTTAAAATTTACCAATACTGCAGCCAACCTTGCACAACAAAATAATATTTATTTCGCACCAAGCTAAAGCCAAAAACAAATAAATAAAAGTTTATCTTTTAAAAACTCGTTTTTAACGTAAACTTATTTCCATTCAAAATGACTAGGTATGCAAGGAGGGTATTGAGATGAAGAAAAACCACTATTCACAGTTTTGATGCCATGAATATTTATGTAGTCTGCTACATATGATCCTTTTGAGAAGAATGGAGCCCATTATATTGATAATGTAAAAATTGACTTGATGGTTGTTTTAAAATATTTTATAAAAAGTTTTAATGTTGTCTTGGAAAAACAAACGAAATTTTAGTTCATGGTAATATTTATGTTTTTTTGGTGGTTTTTAATATTAGTTTTCGAATTTAAATGTTGGTTCATTCTCGTGACGCATGCATTTTTCAAACCAGCTGAGACAAGTCAACTATTTTTAAGCAATGATGTAAGCATAAGAGAAGATTTGGTCATCGTCACAGACCTTATTTTTGTTATTCGAAAACGATTTTTTTAATTCGTCCTCGTCAAGATAATTTCAATTTAATTATAGGATTTCTTAGACTTACATTTTTCTGTCTCCCATAGCCGATAAATTATTTTAGAATGTAGAAAGAAAATTATAAAATTTTATGGAGTTAAAAGTAATTTTGTGGTTAAATTAAAAAAAGTTGTATAATTTTTCACACGCAAAGGTTTCTTAGTCTTTATGAAATTAAGGTATTGATAATGTGAGTGGCCTCTTTAATTATTAAGTTACGACATCAAGAATGACCCAGACGGAATGAACTGTCATTATCTCTTGTAATATTGGTAACATTGCTTTTTCATTGAAAAAATAATAGTTCTCAACTGGCTCATTTATTTTCATTCATTCATTCTTTCATAATTAAATTTTCTCGAATCCTCTCAATGGAGAATGGTTGCAGCAATATTTTTTTATTATTATAAAAATTGATATTAGAGGTCGATATTGTAAAATTTAATTTTGAATTTGAGCAAAGAATCAACCTGTTTCGAAAGTAGGCGTGTGACTAAACGTGTTGAAGTTCCTACTTCCAATGGATGAAGATGAATAGAAAAATAAATTAACATATCTGGTAACTCAGTTATTACCTACCTCTTAGAATATTATTGGCAAAGTCGGCTTAGTTGCAAGCTTCTTGAAAAACTTCGGATAAATAAAAATGAGCAGGTATATTTTAATATTATTTCGTGAATAACGTTCTTACACATGCGTTTCATTGAAAGTTTTTGTCTAATCATCTCTAATACTGGGTTTTCTTAGCTCGAATATTGGCGTTAATCTTCATGCTAATTTCTGATGTGTGATTTTTTTAATTAGGCCTATCATAGGCCTCTATTACTGTAAATATTTTTAAAAAGATCTTAAAATCACCTCGATTTAGTAGTTTAAATGCCATAACTTCAGAAAATTCTGAACTCCTAAAATGAGTTATTTGGGGTTTAAATTATTGTACTATTAATGATGCTGATAGTTGCAGCATAAAAATTTTTATTGTTCATTTAGTACAAACAAAGCTCAAAAAAATACTTCAAAATGCATAAATTTATATAAAGCTGAATTTTGTTATATTATTATACGTCAACTTCACCATCCTTATCAACCGCCTGAAAATCCCAACCCAAGAGATGCTAGAGTCGCTACAGGCTTAAAGTAGTGTTTCAAAATAGTTTTTCACGTTTATTTCGCTTAACTTTCATTTGAGCAAAAAACTGAAAGAATACTAAAAAATCTACGATTACGACTGCATACGGACTGGATCTTATACTCCTACCCAATCTAATGAGAAATCAATTGAGGAGGTGGTACTGAAATGCGGTAAGTGAGAGAATTTCGCTTCACGTGTCTGTATACACACTCCAAATAAAATTATTGAAAAACTGAGCTCATATACCGAATTAGTGTAGATGCATTACACTGCATATAATTACTGTGGTAAATGGGTGGTTACAAAAAAATGGGTATTTTCAAGGGGAATTTATGCAAGAACTAATGTGCTTGTCAAACAAAAAGTGGAGTATTTTTTTACAGATTTTTTTGTTTTATTTCAATTTTATTTGAACAGTTTTTCACTCAAACGAAGATCAAGCGAGATAAACGTGTGTTTTTAAAAAATACGCTTTTGTAGCTAATTCTTGGAGAAAAAATTACAAAAAAATTCTCATTCCTGGTGGGATTTGATCATAGATTACTTCGCATGATGGAACATGCTTCCATCATCTAGTACTGGATACCCAGATAAACACACAAATCGGTGCCAACAATATTCACCTAAAGTCGTAAAATGGACATCAGTTTCACTAGATTTCATTGGATTCACAACAACATACTTATATAGTCTTAAACTCAAAGGATAAGTAGACTAAAAATAGACGAAAAAAGACGTATTACACATGTGCAGTAAACCGATGTCCATTTTTCGGCTTAGAATCATGAAAAGTTTCGTTAAAATTGGTGAGATAAGGCGGCTGGATATCCATTACTAATGATCGAAAGGAACGCATCACTACCATTACGCCACAGCAACAATCATAAAATAAGGACGAAACTTGTGTAGAAAAAGCGAGCATGTTGATGAATGGTAACTTATAACAACCAAACCCGATTTTAGCGCTCCCAAATGTTAGTACACGAATTACGTCACATTTCATTGGGTTAGTAGCTACAATAAAAGCTTATAATTATAAGAAACTGCTTTGCGTCGCCATTTTAACCCCCCTGGGTGGACGCTCGCATCCCTCGCCCTGGCACTTTCAGGTGCATGTTGAGAATGGTGAGATCGATGCACGTACCAAAATTCAGCTTTCAATAAATTATTCCGTTTTTAAATCTTAATTTCCCAGGACTAATTTCATTTTGGTGAGGAATTTAGTTGGACCCTGGACAGTAGTTTCACGACTTTGTTTTGTTTATAAATTGTCGAAAGAAGCCCCCAAAAATGAAGATACTCTTATATCTTCTTTTATTTTCTCTCCTTTGAAAATGGTTTTTTCATAGTTTTCAGTTGAAAAATTTTCAATTTCTTATTAGTCTGAGAATTAGAACAGGAGCCAAAATAACTTGAAACGAGGAAGGGAAGAAGATGCCGTAATTTTTTCCTTGACTACAAAGTTTTTAGGCTCATCTTCACCTCTATTACAGTGTTTCTAATTGGGGAAATTGAAAATGGTATAGGTACTTCGTTTGCTTTGAAGATGTGTTGGTCAGTACACACAGTTAACTATGTTAATTGTCAGAGTCGGTTCCAAAATGTGAGTGAATTCCGGCGGTGAATAAACTTCAAAGAGAGACTTCCGACCAATGCTCTTAACAAGTCAAAAACCTGTATTTCATAAACGTGACATTTATTGTCTACTCGAACTCGAGAGGCCATTTACCCATCAATGCAACATACCTACCTTATTTCATTTAAAGTTGATTCTAACTACCATAATTTTGAAGTGTTAAAAAAGAGACGAATACACTGAAACATAGTTGATGTAGTTTTAATTTTGACACTACTTAATGTAAAGATAATTTTCCGGCCTGATGAATCCGTTATCGAGGCAATTTCATTTCGTTTTCCAGTTGGAGTCATAAAAACAAAGCGTGGAGGAAAAACTGAGTTGAAAAAAAAAAAAAATACTGTCGAAAAAAGGGGGAAACCGACGATGCAAAATCTTCGTCCTTGGTCACGAACCTGATATTTTTCATTCAACGAAAGCGTTAATCTTTGTAATATACAACATTGGCTTCTTTCGGATACAATCGTCACCTTATACTGAAACAATACCTTCCTATTTCTTTCCACAATGTAAGTCACGGTTTACAATCAAAGCAAAGAATATGATCGAATCTTTTTTCTTTCATATTTAAATGATTTATTGCTTTTTGAAGCGGTGAAAAAAAACTTGTAGTTACCTATGTTATGTGGTATGATTTTTTTCCTCATCCATGAAAAAAGAGTAGTATAAGGATATCTATGTGTAGTAGTAAGCATATTTTAGTCAGAATTGTTTAATGTCATGTGAAGAGTGCAATAATCCTTTGGGGTAGGATGGACGATTTTTTTTTTTTCAGAAGAAAAAAATTCTGATGAAAAGCTGGATAAGTTGGCTCGTGTTGGTGAGGTGGCTGGCCATTTTATCGTCGTGAGTTTAGTTAAATTACGAAAATATCCATGTCAATATTTTTAATTTAGGTAGTTCAGAATTTAAAGAAAATATCTTCAGGTTTCAATGTATTCGACTTATTTTAATGTTTTAATATTAAACCGATAGGAGTTTTTTTTTATGTGTAAACATTTAAGGGCTTGGTCTATGGTAGGGGTTAAACAATTGTAACTATCATTTGTGTGTGTTATATGATGTGCAGATGCGTGTTTGCACACGCACACAACCATACTATTATGTTTACACATCAGTCTTCGTGAGTATAGCCCTAATGAAACTCGCACCTTTTTTTTTCTGGTGAAAAGCTGTAGTTTTTTATGTTTTCCAATAGTTATGTCGATATATCGATATTGTCGAAATGTCTAGGTATGTGTTTTGTCACTTTTTGTTTTTTGTTATCTTTGTACGCGTTTTAGTGGTGTTAACTTGTATTAAAATATTTTTCTCATTCGTATCATAATCAGAAAGTAACCCGTCGTGATCCTGGAAAAGAGAATGGTCATATCTTTGTGTGTCCAGAAAAAATAAAAAGTTTCTTACGCATCTCTCAGGAACCAATATAAAAGCTATATATCTTTTGGAGTTAGCGACCTAAAAAACGTTGCAGATCTTGGATTACTCCATTTCCAGGATTCGAGCTACCTTTTTTTAAGAATTACAGAAATAAATAAGCAATTATCCAACCTTAACAAAAAGTGGTGTGCGCGGCGTAGAAGTCAAGTGCATGGTTTTGCGATCGAAAAGTTTCAAGTTCGAGACCTAGCCGCCGTCACACTCCCGGCTCAAGATGGCGGTGTATTCAGTTCTGTCAGTGTTCAGGTATGTGGTTGGAAAATTCATGCTTTATAGACTACTGGGCACCAGATCCCGGCCATCCCAGTCCTACTTTTGACATTAAAATATGTTCTCTGGCTACTGGATAAAAATTGGCCACGTAACCAAAGCCCATTTAAAAAATTGTGCACAAATATTGAAAGTCACGGAGTAGCAATTAGAAGCCTTCAAATTAGAGGGATGGGAAGAAATGCCAGAAGTTGAATTAGTAGAAAATTCTCCCTAGTTTGCGAGAAACATCTGATCATGGATATTGTGTCTCATGGCTTCAAACGTCCATGGTTATTATATCATCATCGCCCGTGTAAGATGGTGCCTCTAAGGCATTCGTCCTGCCCTCGATTTTCATTCTACTTCATGGCTTGATAAGTGAAATTGGCTTTGGCCGTACATGTGATGTGATTTTTCTCTATCGTAGATAGGATTTTCAAATTTTTGTTCATTCTTTCGAGATTTCTTAGTAATTTGTGATTTACAAATTCAATGTATCAAACTTGGTTTGATAAATCGTATCGAATTCAGTGGATTTTCGTAATATTAGGTCAGTTTAAATCGCCATACTCTCGTACAGATGAAGAAAAAAATAGCATAAAGGAGAGAGAATACTTATAATTCAAAATGAACGCGAAGATAGATCTATCTATTCTTCTGGTATACTCTAGTTCGAATTTAGATACTTGACCGCAATACAATGTATAATGATATTATACCGTAAACATCCGCCAAATTTATTGGCTGGACCATCTCTATCTCTAATTTAAAATTCATATTTTCAGACTAATTCGTTAATTGTTATTAAATCACAGCGTGAAATCAATTTAGAAATGTGTAACCTGTTCGTAGAGCCAGTAAAATAGTTCGAAATGGTGTGTATTGTCTTCAAAAAATAAGGTCGACAAAATAAATTAAAGTCTTTATGGGTTATGGATCTGATCCTTTAATACGAGAGAGAAAGTCAGTATGTTGTTCAATCTTCGTGTTTAAATGACATAATTTGAAGTAAAATCGGCGAAAAAAATAAGCCTGCCCAAAAAAAATGAACTGAAAAAAGCACTAAAAAGAAAAAATTTATTTTTGAGGATGTTACGCCAAAATTTTTTGATCGAGGATGTTATAACACCATCTTCTCTTTTCAACAAAACTTTTCAAGTCGGTTCCATATTTTAAACAGTTAAGTAAGTAAAGATGATCAAATTCTATAATTGTTTAAAAAATCTGTTCTGGCGTGAAACGAATTAAAAATAAATAAAATTGTGATCATTATAGTGTACACTGAATCCAAATTGCGTGCAAAGTTTTAAAACTTTAAATGCGATCTGAGAAATAACTGGTCTTGTGAATGAAAATTTAATCAGATTTGCTTCTGTTGTTATTGAGAAGGCAAACGAAAATCGTAAAATTATTTTCTGGAATGAACAATCGACTTAGCATTTTTAGGTCTTCATTTGTAGAAGATTCACTTTTTTATCCATTTATCCATTTCTAATATTATTCGCTGTTATAGGTAAAGTAAAAGCCAACGAATATTGTTTTTTACGTAATTAAGATTCATTGGAATTTTCTTTTATCGTCCTCAAATACAATTAATAAGTTTTTCAGTGGATGAGGACTTGTATTTTTAGTTTCTAAAATTTATGAAATCAAAACGTTCAAGTGCATACCTAAATTATGGGTTATACCGACATGAAGGCCTCATTTTTCACTTTTTTACATTTTGGCAGTTGTCTAATATTCTTCAGTTCTAATCGTTTACTTCTTCGAGAGACTTCATTATGGTTTTTGAATAACCAATTTATTTAATTCAAAATATTGACACTAAGTAAAACCATTTTCAGAATTGATGGAAAGATAACTTCGTAAAGGATTAGGTTTTCCATTTTTTTTTTTTCAAAACTCCAATTTATTACCCAGATCATTTTTCTTCCTCCTGTTCTATATACAACAGCTCCTGCATCCTGCTAATTCCAACAATGTTGTTGCATTACTTCTGTTATGTAGATAAACTATAATATATGATTTGAGCGTTCGAAGTTTGTATATTTAAGTGTTAGTTCGTTATATGCTTTAATATGAATTCATTTTTCATATCCTCCATCTATGATCACCGAACAATGTAAAACTTTTAAAAATTTTATAGTTGTTAGTTCTGGTGGAAAAGTAATTCGTTTAACTCAGCTTTGCCGGATAATGTCAAAATTCAAAATTTTCAGACCGTCTATTTTTACTTAAGCTCGCTGTGCCATTCTATAGGTTGTTTTTGTGGCCTAGACAAGCGAAATAGGGTCCAATCTTTCTTTTCACCTAGTCTCGTGTATGCACTCGCTTATAAATTTTCACATTAAACATTATACCAACATACCTAATTTTCCAAAATAAAACGGCTATGCCTTCTTATTTTCAACTATTTTCAAATTAGATATCAGTTTATATTAGTTGCAAAAAGACTTGGAGTTTAAAAACTTTTGAACAAGTATAAAAAACTTTTGAGAAATTTATCTTTTTTTTAAGTTTTTTTTTTTTTTCGTATTTTTGTTCCAAAACGCTCGACTTTCTGCTTGCCTAGAGAAACAAAAACTTCATTTTGTCTATATTTATGGAAAATTATTGTTTCCGAAGTTACCATCTTACGACTTCAATGCAAATTTAATTCGTAACTAAGTATATTATTCCGTATTCTTAACGGAACCCACGATTTAGCTCAAAGAAATTAAAAAATCCTACATAATTACATTCCTGCAATTACCACTAGATAATTTTTTTCTCTTCTATAAGCGCTAGAGAAAAGTGACGAAAAATTGATAATGTGATAGCGGAAAAATGAATGCCCTTACCTAAGTTCCTTTTTTTCCCATTTTTTTCGTTTTCCGTGTCGTCTCTTCCTATTTTTTTTGTTTTTGTTTCTTATATTTTTCTTTTGCATTTTTTGTCTCCAACAAGTTTGCGGTTCTGCTCCGCTGATGAATGTAATTAGGAGTGGTAATATTTAATTGGGACTCCAGGTATCCACTGCGGACGTAAAGAAAGTTCAAAGAATGACATCTCTCAAAAAATGTGTTACATAACCTCAGAAAAAGATGTATTGACCAGCAGAAATGTTCTTATCTTCGCACGCGAAAAATTTGCCACGGTTTCTGATTTATTTGCGGTATCGAAAATAATTATCAGTTAGGTAGTCGCAAAGTTTTTTTCTTGAATGCGGATAGTGCTTATAAAACATCAACGAGTTAAAGTTTTATAAGCTATTTTGATCCTAAAAAAAATCTCGATCTTTCTGTGATCAATTTTATGCTTTTTGAATTTTAAAAAACGCTGTTTTTAATTATGTAAGGGCGTTGGTACTCTGACACCCGTATTATAAAACATTTTTTGTGCTTAAATTAGACTTAAGCACTGGTTTTACAAGGTTTATCCTATACGTATACATGAAAACCACTGATAAAGCATTACGTCAGTATGGTTTAGAAAACGGATGGGAGAAAGTGTGTCTTCATCTTCTTAAATGAAAATTCTTCAACGAATAATATTATGCCTAGAAGTTCCAAAAAATATAAAAATGAAAAAATCATCCTTTAAAAATTTCTCCAGCCCGAACTTCAGGAAATATTAAAATTGATGCTCCTTTCCTCTATCATGTATGCTTGCATGTCAATTCTATCTAATTTTATTAGAAAACTTTTTAATTTAGCACCAACTTCAATTATTCCAGTAGATTCAGTTGAAAAAATTTTACAAGCGTTATTTTTTACTTTTTAATTCTAATTTTTTTTTGAAGTTGCAATTTAATTTTTTGAGAAAAAATTTTCATTTTTTATTTTTTTGTTTTTTGTTCTGTTTACAATTTTTAAAAATATTGTAGAAATTGCCTGCAGCGAAGAATTTCTAGGGACCTTGGTATTTATAAATAGATCTCTATGACCGGGTAGAATGAATTGTTCGTTGCAACAAGGTAAAATGTACGGTTTGCTTAACCAGTATATCAAGTTTAAAGACATGTTTCATCTTAATTAAAAATTTTTTCTCATGCTATTGCGGTTTTCAATCGCTGATTGTATTTCTAGAATTTCTAATGTCTTATGATTCCTGATCATCACCTAAAAGAATATCAACGAGGAGGTCAATGTTATCTCGACAAAATATATTTTTTCCTAAAAAAAACTTAATTCATTTAAGAACACATAGATTAATGTTTGAGAACATATTTTTTTCAGTTTCTTATTGATTTTCATTGAAGGTAAATTTTTAAATTTTAATCCTAAAAAATATCTCTGAAAATAATGAATTTTCTACATGAATAATTATTGATGTATCAAATTTTAATTAAGTGTTTAGTTTACGGAATTATATATGCATTTTAAATTTTATGAAATATTCATCTCTCAATAAATTTTTCATTTCACTTGACCAGTTTTTTAAAACTGAGGTGAATTAATTTGTTGTAGCCAGTTCATCACACTTCGTACAGTAGATTTCTAATAATTTGTAGTAGCCGGATTCATTGTAGTCAGTGCTCCTTAATGTGAAAGTATGTGTTCTTCTGGGACCATTTTCTACTCTAATTCAAAAAACAATTTCATTAATTCTAGAAAAAATTAAATATGTACATTATGGAATCACTATCTATCAAAAAAAATTCATCAAAATCGGTGTCCTGGGTTTTCAGAGTTACGAAATGACAAATACTAAAATTCTCATTCACTAAAATCATACGGAAATACAAGGAGAATGCATTTTTCAACACTCAACCTAATAGTCTTCATGAAACAATTTTTAATTTGTGTCCGTTAAATTGAAGAAAAAGGTACTTACATATTTTTGCAGTTTAAATGTTTGATGAAAGGATATTTGAGAAGTATTTGAAATGGACGGACGTTAAATAAATCATGCATTAGCTTATAATTTTCGATAGTTTATTCTGTTTGTTACAACGTCAAAAATTAAGTTTTTCTGGTATCGATGAATAGATTTATGTGATATGAAGTACGTAGTCATGTTGTGTAGTTAATAAAATTTAATTATTATTATTATTATTATTATTATTATTATTATTATTATTATTATTATTATTATTATTATTATTATTATTTTAGTTAATTTGAAATTATTTTAATTTAATTATTATAATTTTGTTTGTATATAATTATTTTATTAATAAAAAATATTTTATTATTGATTAAATTTAGTTTTTAAATATCTGTATGTGATATAAAGTACGTAGTCATGTTGTGTAGAAATTCTCCTTTTGAGATAATCGAATGTAAAAAAGGTTTTCTTTGTTTCTGTGGTCAGGATTTTAGTGATGAAGTTGAGAAATAGTCTTGAGTATCTACCTAAGTTTGGCATACTCTGCATGAAAGCAAGTAAAATATGCCATCGTGTATATTTGTCCTTGGAGTGATAAAAAAAATTGTATTCAGACTCTATAATAATATTTAGTGTGGTAAACATTCGTTTCATTTATTTATTCACGTCTATTTTAATCGCTTTCTCCAACGAGAAACTCGCTAAAAACCAAGTATCGTGAACTTAAAACTTTTTTGTTTTTCATTCAAAAATAGGTTTTACTTATTTCGTAAAAAAATATACTGTGTATAATATATATATGTATACACATTTTGTCACTTGATAAACCGGTATGAGATAGATTCATGTAAATAAAAAACCTTGGATCAAACTTTCAGTTGCAAAATATACATTTTTTGTTCGGTACTGCGCTGGTAGTTGGAGCATAATATTTCTTGGCTGTTGGTCAAAAAAAAAAAAAAAATTAAAAAAAGTCGTCTAAATTTTATTTAAATTTATCCATAGAAATAGTTACAACTGATTCAAAGACGAGTTTTTCTCTTCTTTTTTCTTATTTTTTTTTCCTTCTTCGATCGTCATCGAGTGTAGAAAAATGACGATTAAATCTACCATGATGCGGCCTGATTCTATGAGCTCGTAAATGGCTGTGCCATTTCTTGTCACACATTCACACTCGTATTACTTTATATGTATGTACTACGTACCTATCTTGTACCTATGCACTTTTCAGTTCTTACGTAGAAATTCACCAATTCTACTCTTCCGCCTAGCCGTAGTCAGTCATAGTCGTGGAAAAAGGTCGTGTTGTGCATAAATTTTTTTTTCCTTTACAACTCCATCCGGGTAACTGGCTTATTGCCTCATTTTAGTGAAATAAACTCATTAAAATGGTGTCGTTACATCTGACCCTCGTTGAAGAAGCTTCAAAATTGGTAAAACTGGTTAAACACTTGTCATAGGCATTCATATATCCTTTTTCATTCTCATATGTAAGCATCGATCTGTTTCGCGGTTCTTTGGTTCTTCGTTGTATTAGAAGTTTTTATTTTGGTTAAAGATTTACGGTTTGTCTTATTTTGTTCTGCATAGGTAATCGAAACATACAACCTAAATTAATGGGGCTGTATCATAAGCAAATGCATACTTTAAAATATCGCGGTTTTCATGCTTTGCCTACTTCAAAGGAAATACCGGTACGTATAACATCGAAGTTGGTACGAACCAAAGGCGTGTCATTGATGTCCGCTGAGGCTATGATCTATTTTGAAACAATTTTTTTCCATTTGGTGCTTAAATGCTGAAATCTGTAGATACTCTCCAAATTTCTGTTGCAAATATTTATTTATTCATTTTTTGTTTTTGGTTCATGCAATTGTTTTAGTTTCTAAAGCTCTTCTACTATTAGTTTTTGATAATTTTCTTTTTGCAGAGTTACAGAAAAATCGAACTTAAGTAATAATTTTGCTTAATAATTATTGTAAGTAAAAAAATTTTTCGTATAAATGAAATTCCTAAAGAATTATAGGTAATTATGGAATAAATTTTCATTTTTTTTGAGAAATATTATTTTATAAGTTGTTTGGAAGATATGATTAAAAATATATGTCCACCAAAACTAGCCTTATTAGTTATTACCGGAAATATTAATTGTTTATTGTTTAAAAACGGAGATCTGGTAGCATTTCGTCCATGGAGTAATGTTCTGTTGCTGTCATTTTGTGTTTCCTTACATTATCTAGTGTAATATGTGTAGAATAATTTTTAACTCGTAAAGAATGGCGATAATGTTGTATCCTCTCACGCCATGTCGATTTTCAATATATTCTGTAAGCTCTTTATATCTGGCATAATGCTCTGCCACAGTTATTTTTTGTTTGCATATAGCATAGAGTATCAGAATATTTATTTGTGATACAAGTGTATAAAGTAGGTGATTTTGATGCGAGTGTGGTTTTTACAGTACGAGTCGAAAGCGGTTGATTCAAATTACCCAAGTATCAATCATCGATATACATACACACACGCGTCAGGCCCTATTTTTTAATAAAAGCCTCACCTTTCTCCAAAAATAAAAAATGGAAAAAATTTGATAATGACGAAAGTGTGAAATTTGTACAATGACAAATGTATAAAGTGACGCATGCGCCGAAAATGGTGCGTAAGGTAGAAAACGATGCATAAAGAATTTACATTATATGCATTGTTTTAAAATTATCCTATTTATATACCGTCAAAGTGCATATAATCGTCTACTTTATCCGCAGGCGTTGCAAAAAAAATTTTTTTTTTCAGACAATAAAAAGTAACATTCTTAATCCTTGAAATCTGACCACTGTTTGCTTACATCCTTATTTCTACGGTTTGACGCTGCAGAACGTTCATCTGTGTTCTGCAACATTATTTGGTTCCCTCATTTAAAAAAATATTAAAAACGGTAGAAAATATAACATTGAAAATTTCGCTGCCAGCTTTAAAAAACACTGTAAGTGAACCGATTTTTTTATAACGCTTCGATCAAGTTATACGTTTTCATCATTAAATCGATAAGAAAGTTAAATTTCGGTGTTATGTATTAAAAGTATAATTTTTTCGTTTTCTGGAAAATTTGGGGAGTAGCCTCCCTCTCTCAAAGGTGTCTGTCTATAATTTCGAGCAACAGATATGAACAAGAAACAAGTGGTTATGTTGCTAGCTGTATGTAGATTAAGTCTACTGGCGGAATTGCATCTAGTGTCGTCTAGAATTTAGATGTTTCGTTGGAGATTTAATTAACTTTGTGAGTTGGAAATATTTACTGAAGGAAATGGTTATTAATTTTTTCATAATTTCTGCTTACCTTTGAAAACATCCACTCCTCCATGCTGAATGTATCCTTCATTTTGTTTCCTATACAACATAACTTATTGTGGAATACCTTGTCGTGAGAGATATTCTCACCAGAAGGAAATTCTACAGAATTTAAGCGTGTTCAACCACTTCGTACATAAGTACGGGTAAGCCAAAACCAAGGCAAACACTGGCAATTTTAGAGGCGGTTCGGGTTGTTTTTATACGGCTTATTTACACGCACACCAAGACACGTACGTAAGAATATACGTACGTCTGTGAGGGCAGCCAGGTCGCATCATCCCCCACCGAGATAAGAGATGGCTGGCTGGTTCGTGTACGGATCGTGACATTGTCTCATTGTGTCACAATTTGGTACTCGTACATTACCTGCATGTACTTGCAGGTAATTACGATCAAACGTACTTAGTTTGTTTAACGTCGCAAGGACGATTATTTGCCTGCCCTTTGGGGTGGTGACTGTTGTCAAGGGGTCCAAGCCCCTATACCTCATATGGGAGAGTCCCCACAGCTACTCCCCCAGTTTTTGCGCCGCAAAAATGATCAAACATGCGCAAGGCCTGGGGGGACGTGAGGGTTTAATGCCATTTTTGATTGGCCTCCCACTTTGCCAGGGCACTGCCTACTGCGGCCCTGACACACTTGTAAGATTCCTTGCAAGCGTACATTCGGGCCAAGTAGTTTTCCCAGCTGTCCTCTCCCCTATGCCTTGGTGGTTGGTTTTTGGTATAGGCGTAGGGGTGACAGCGGGAGTGAAGATGCAGTGGACATCTAAACTGAGGCTGCCTGCGCATCAGGGAGTTTGAGTTCCCCGATGTCAAGGCAGCCATCTTCGCCTTTTCGTTGGCTGCCCTCTCTGCCGTAAACAGGAACTTCATCAGTTCCCTGGTCTCCGTAGGCTTTGGCTCCGGCATCGAGGGTTCTGTTGTCGGAGTCGGTTCCGGTGGAGTCCGGGGAGGAGAGATGATGGGTGGAAGCGGAGTCGTCATCTCCACAAGAACACTCTCCATGGCGGGTGCCGTGTCCATCAGGAGTTCCTCCTCAATTTGATCAAGTTCCGACTTCTGTTCTGGAATTTTCCTAGTGCTCTTGGCAACTTCCGAAACTTTTGGGTTCTTGGTCGTGTTGGTAAAGACATTGGAATAGGTAAGAAGGAAAATGGAGAGCCAAAAATATCGTTTAGAAAACACGTCCAAGTTATTAGACAGTTCTAAAACGGGTGAATTTACGGCTATTTTCGATTTACCATTACACTTTTGTTTTAGCTTTTTCGCATCTTCTTATCAGCATGTAGAGGGGATAGTGCTTAAAATTCTTGGCAGTATGCAAGTTTTCCGGTTAAATTCTGATCGGTTTAAGCAAAGTTATGCCTGAAATAAACTCAGAGAATATATTTGTTGAATTTTATTACAAAGGAATCTCCGCTTGTGACGTCACAACGTTGAGATTATCTTTGTGATTGACAATAAACGCACGTTGCAATGTTTATTTCCGTATCGCACGTAGATTTGTTTATTCCTGTCGTTTTCTTTTTGTTGGCATTCCTCGTTTGCTTATCTCCGGAGTTTCTTTTGTCTCACGGAATTCCAATTTTCATCGTATATTTTTTAGTGGGTTTAAACTTACATAGCGGATATTACTTTTTCGGGAGTAAATTTTATTTTCTTCTCATTAACCTCTCAGACTTGCGAGAAGGATGGGAATTTTTACATTTTTTACTGCCTAGGGGCCTGCCTCTTTTTTGTGGGCATAAGCTTATTTGCTAACTCTTTGAAGAGCGAGCTCTCAAATTGGCGACCTTGGTCCATAATTATGACTTCTGGTACGCCATACCTCACAATCCAGGTGTCGTATAACCTGGCAGCTACAGTTGGAGCTGTCATCTCATATAGAGGAATTGCTTCTGGCCATCGTGTTGCCCTGTCTATTATCGTTAACAGGTATCTGTGTCCTTGAGATGGTGGCAATGGGCCTACCAAGTCCATATGTACTGTTTCAAACCGCTCTATTTGTTTGAAGGATTTGAGGGGCAAGCGAGTGTATCTTCCTACTTTGGATTCTTGACAGTTCAGGCAACTTCGAGCCCGTTTGTTGCAGTCAGACTTCATTCGTGGCCATACAAACCTTGCCGAAATTAAATTAGCACTACATTTTGGCCCAGTATGTGACAGATTATGTACACTCTTGAAAGCCAACCTGCGATATTTTACCGGTAGAAATGGCCTATTCTTACCCGTACTGACGTCACATGTTAATAAAACATCAGTACTGGGAATTTTTCCCTGTCTCAATTTGAGAGTAGTATCATCGTTCGATAACAACTCTTGCAATTCTGCATCCTTAAGCTGTGCTTTAGCTATTTCAGCATAAGGTAATTGGACAGGAGCCAAGATAGCTTTGATTCTACTCAAGGCATCAGCTGGAGTGTTGAGTTCTCCACTTATATACTGAATGTCGGTAGTCAATTGACCAATATAGTCTAATTGTCGTGCTCTTCTCGGCGATGCCGGTTCTGCTTTTTGTGTGAAGGCATATATTGGGGGTTTATGGTCAGTATACACAGAAAAACATCTACCCTCTAATTGGTACCTGAAATGCTTCAACGCAGCAAAAATTCCTAGCAATTCCCTATCGTATGTGCTATAATTCTTTTCTGTTTTTGAGAGCTTCCTCGAGAAGAAAGCTAGCCGTAACTTCTTGTTGTCTTTGTCAAGTTGGTACAGGGTTGCCCTAATAACAAAATCAGATGCATCGGTACTCACGCATAACTACAGACTTTTGTCTGGATGAGCCAATAGAGTTGCATTTGCCAGTGTATCTTTGATTTTATCAAAGGCCTGTTCGGCTTCTTTATTCCATTCGATTGGAGTATTATCTTTCTTTTTACTTGTCTTAATTAGTGCAAACAGCTTATTTTGTTCAGCTGCTGCATTCTTCATGCAACGTCTATAGAAGTTCACCATCCTCAAGAAACGCCTAAGTTCAGCGACATTTGAGGGCTTCGGGGAGTTCAATATTGGCTCTACTTTGGTCTTCAATGGGGAAATGCCTTCGGTTGAGACTTTGTAGCCGAGGAAGTCAATTTCAGTCTGTGCATATAAGCTTTTACCTACGTTGATAGTAAGCCCGGCAGCGTGTATACGCTGTATGACGGCTCTTACATTCTCCTTATGCTGTTGCTCACTGCCTTCAGAGCAAATGCAGATATCATCCAAGTATGCCTATGCAAACGGCAATCCCCGAAACAGTCCATTGATAAATCTCTGGAAAGTTTGTGCTGAGTTGCGAAGTCCAAATGGCATTCGAAGGTATTCGAATAGTCCAAAGGGGGTTATAACCGCTGTCTTTGGTACATCCTGGTCAGCCATAGGAATTTGATGGAATGCCTAGTTGATGTCAATTTTGGTGAACATCCTTTTACCCTTCATATTCGCGTTGAAGTCCATTATATTGGGGACTGAACAGCGATCAGGAACTGTTTTGGCATTTAAGGCCCTGTAGTCTCCAACAATTTGCAACTCTCCACTTGCTTTTTTGGTCATGTGGATAGGGGAGCTCCATGAGCTTTTCGAGGGGTGACATAACCCCTCCTTGATTATGTGATGGAAGTACTCCTGTGCCTCTTTGAGTTTGTCAGGCAGTAACCTTCGTGCTCTAGCATGGCAAGGCGGTCCTTTAGTCTCTAAGTAATGAACAGTGTCATGTTTATAGGTAGGATGCCTGCGAATTGATGGTTGGGTGACTCCAGGATAGTCAGACAGGATCTGTAAGAGTTGTCCGTTGACGTTGGTACAGCTGGATATATTTGTGTCCAGTCTGTAAGCTAGCGTTTTGCCATCCACACAATGTTTAGATTCAGTATCGATCAATTTGCCGTTTTTGAGGTCAATGATCAGGCCAAAATGTGCAAGAAAATCTGCACCCAGGATAGGGTTTGGAACATCTGCAACCATGAAGGACCACGTCATGATTTTCTTGAGTCCGATGTCAACTTTGCTGGTTTCAAGTCCGTAAGCTGGAAGGTTTTGACCATTCACAGTACAGAGATAGTATTTCGGAGGGAGTACTTTTTGAGTTTTGTTGATTGGCAGTATGCTCAGGTCTGCGCCTGAGTCAATTAAGTACCTTCTCCTGTTCGTCCTGTCCTTAATGAACAGGCGGCATGAGTATTTTTCTGAGGGGTCTTTGGCCGCATAGATGGCCCCTTGTTCTAGTTTGATACCTCCTTGGTATAGGATTTGCCCCACCATTTGCATCTGTTGTTACATTTGGTAGCCTCTGCGCCAAACCTGTTATGGAAAAAACAACATTTATCATCCCAATTTTGAGACTGGTTTTTGGGAGATGATGTTCTCGGGGGAGTTGAACTCTGTCCCCTATTGTTGGAACTAGATCTGCGGTCTCAGGAGTGGGACTGTCGTCCTTTGCTATTGCTACTGTTATTGTTGTTGTTTCTACTTTTAGATCTTTGTCACTAGCTACTATTGGATTTCGTGGAGCTTTGGCCTTTGTTCCTCTTTACTTCGTCGGTCAACTGAGCTATTTGAGCTCGAAGTTGAGCAATCTCTCCAGTCTCTGCAGATACTGCACTTACCACAGGTTTTGACCTGGTATATTCTAGCACATTATCTGCTGATTTTGCAAGGAAGTCCAAGTATGCGGATGTGTTTATCACGGTCGAACCCACGGTGGCTAGGCTTTGCACAACACTTTGAGGAAGTTTTTTGCAAAATTGATTGCCTATGAGAGAAGGGGCTACGATATTATCCGCCTTCTGCCTCAATTTTGCCATGAAGATTGAGGGTTTGTCATCCCCCATCTTCATACCACCCATCACATCATCAATGATTTGGTTTTTAGTTTTTCCAAACACATTCTTTATCTTCTTGACGAACCAGGCATATTTATCATCTTCTATCGAAGGGCATTCCATGATATCCAGAATGTGGCGGATTATCTGTGGGGGCATGCCTCCACAGATGTGGAGATACCACTGGTTCTGTGTAATGTTTTCTGTCTTGAACCTGCCTTCCAATAGAGTCAACCACAAGTCTACCTCATTGGGCAGAAATTCCGGTATGTCTATCCTTTGTCTATAGAAGTTGGGGTTCTGTCCTGGCTGTAGTTTCAATAGCTGCATGATTTGTGCCAAGACTTCTGGTGTCAGCTGTGGCTGAGCACTACCTCCCTGCGATGGTTGTGGGTTTTCATTTCCATTTGGTGGTGGGACCATTGCTGTGTCTTTCTGATGACAAGCGTATTCCACAGAACTACTTCCTTCCTTGCTGGTCGAAAACACTGGCTCCTGTGTTTGTAGGACAGGTGATTTTGTGTCAGAACTTTGGCTTAAAGTTCGACCACTTCTCAACGTTTTTATTGCTAATTGTTCTTTATTTATTGCAGTTCCCATTCGTGCTAATTCTGGGTGTTGAGGGCCTTCTTCCATATTTGGTAAATTCTTTGAATGTCGAGTCAAAGTTGGGGGGTTGGGGGATGAGTCCAACCTTCTTCCTCCAGGTCTGCTGTCTGGTTTCTCTTTGTTTATATATATTAAAGAGAGGGGTGTAAATTCCCACTTCAGCAGACTCTACTTCAACAACCTAAAAGGTGTCTTGGTCAGCAAAAAATATTTTTATTTGCTGAGCAAGCAAGTTTCTTGCCAGCACACCACGCCAAATTTTTGTAAAAGCGCAACGCGCCTCAAGACACCTCATGACGTAGCCAAAAATTACGTCGAGGTCATCACTGTGGAATACCTTGTTGTGAGAGATATTCTCACCAGAAGGAAATTCTACAGAATTTAAGCGTGTTCAACCACTTCGTACATAAGTACGGGTAAGCCAAAACCAAGGCAAACACTGGCAATTTTAGAGGCGGTTTGGGTTGTTTTTATACGACTTATTTACACGCACACCAAGACACGTACATAAGAATATACGTTCGTCTGTGAGGGCAGCCAGGTCGCATCATCCCCCACCGAGATAAGAGATGGCTGGCCGGTTCGTGTATGGATCGTGACATTGTCTCATTGTGTCACAATTTGGTACTCGTACATTACCTGCATGTACTTGCAGGTAATTACGATCAAACGTACTTAGTGTGTTTAACGTCGCAAGGATGATTATTTGCCTGCCCTTTGGGGCAACGACTCTCGTCGAAGGGTCCGAGCCCATATATCTCATATGGGAGAGTCCCCACACTTATATTCACCAGACTGTTTAATTTTTTTACCTAACCGGAATCGTATTGAAAAAGTTTATGAGGAATATTTGTGGTCAGTTCTCAGTATATAAAATTTATGGTCAGACTCAAACATTAAACTATAAATATTGATGATATAGGTAGTAGGTAGCGTACAGTTTTGTGACAAATTGAAAATTCGTTCTCTCCAAATGAGATATGACTCACTTTATACAAGATTCATATTAGTAGGTATATTATTTATAATTTTATTATTCCTGTTTTGATTTAATCTCGTATCATCCATAATAAATGAAACTTACTTCACTTTGCGGTTCTCCGGCGTGTATGTTCCTGGTGAAGCGGTCATTTAGTCATTTTTGAATATATATTTTTCTTTTGCCCAAAACTTTACACATACCGTAGTTTGGTAATTTAAGATGTAGCTTTATAATATTTGAACCTGTTTTCGTGTGAGAAAAGATTAATGAGGCTTGTTGAGAAGGTCAACTGTGAAACTTACTTGTGATATTGACTATTAAATTCGATATAATTATGCTCCTAACCCTGGACAAAAATAACTAATAGATGAGCAAAACTGCCCGAATGAGACCGACAGAGCTTAATTTTTGGTTTACCTTATTTATATTCAAGATAAACGCATTAGTGCGATGGACAGATACGGATCATTTCTCATGTTGCCGAAAACTATAAAATTTTGATACCGAAAACAGATTGCTGTTTGTCAAAGTGGGACTCTGTTCAAACTAGAATGTATTAAAATAATTTAAATTTTCTTTTTTTTTAAAAAAAGTTGTTTTTTTTTTTAATTCAGTACCAGTGTTTTATTTGGTTTAGGAGGTATGAAAAAAATGTTTCGATTTAAAACTTTTCAATTATTTATCTGATCTTCTTTAAGGGTTAAGGTCAGTTTGTATAACCTATTAGGTATTGATAGTAACCTCACTCAATAATGTGATGGTGCGAAAATTGTATAGGCTCAATTTGACGTGGGAAGCTTATCAAAATTTATTTAGTCGTTCGTTTAGAAATTGATGTCAAACTACAAGAGATTACATAAACTGATTTTAATCCCACATATATACGATGAACAGTTGAAGGTATGTATGCATCGATATCCTCAACCTTATCGATTCCAAAGTATTCCGTGTGTTCGTGTCATGTTTTTGGAATTTATTAAAATGAAAAAGTTTAAAACGGTTTCTTCAGCTTCGATGTAAACAACATTATCGACGCTATGAAAATGAAAGTCATCTAACTTGTAGTACTGACTAACTGCACCAAAAAGTAGAGAAATCTTGTTCTTCGTATGTGGGTATGTGTGGATATTCATCGATGTTATCACAGCCAAATAATTAATCATCGTACTGAAATTTCTATGCGCAAAACCAATATGGAATGACTAATCCACGATCTCGGCTCAGTTTTTTGCAAAAAGAGTTTCTTAAATTCTTCGAATATGTTAACTTTTCCTGGAGTAATCTTTGGATACGTGCTATTCTCTTGTGACTTTCTGTAATTTTCATTGTTCTTCTGAATTCGAGTGATTCGTGTCTGGATAGTAGGAAAAAAAATGAAAAAAAAAGGAAAGAAAAAGTGAGAAAAAAAAGAATAATGAAAAGAAGGGGCGACGAAAAAAAGAATATAAACTGTCTAAATTTACGCCAATCTTTTACTTTCAGTTCTTAATCGAATTTTTAACGCCTTTGAAATCTCACTGGAAATGTTGGTTATAACATATTTTACGGATGGAACAAAGTAAATAATAATTTTATTCCGCATTAGTACGAGAATATCGAGTTCACGGTCGCTAATGCTTTTTCTCTTATTCAGAATAGATTTTAGTATTTTTTTATTTATTTATTTATTTTTTTTTTTTTTTGAGAAAAAAAATCTCGTATCACGTTGTGTATAAGTGCTAAACATATTCGATTTGATTTTCCGGCCAAATGTTATTTCTTATTGAGTTTTCTTCATAAAATTATAGCGCCATCGATAGCATAGAAAAAGCGTATCAACGTAAATTGGATCATATTTTTATGTCTGCAGAGAAATTAGGTATGTATCGCCAATTGGTTTAAATTCTCGTTTGAGGGATACCTATAGGTAATTAATATTGTTTTGCTTACTATCAACTATGACAAATGACTGTCTTCTTTTCTTTTCGTTTTCAAAAGACTCGTTTGTAAGCAGAATTCTTCTCTCTCTGTGGAACATAGTAAAGTTCTGTGGCAGCCTTGTTATGCCTCAACATATTGTGAAACAATAAGCACAAAATCCTGCTAGAAAATTACTTTGCATTTTAAATAATTTTAGTCAGATTTGTTGAAGGTGCCAGGATAACCAAAAATTTCACCAAACTGAAAAAAAAAAACAAAAAAGAACTAGCGCAGCAACTGTTCGATCCTCTAAAAAATGTAGGTTCTACAAAACCAGCCGATTACCACCAAAATTAACAAAAAGTTACAGTTGCTATAGATCGTAATTAATGATTGTACGAAATTTGAAGTAGCTATTGATTAAAAATTAAAAATTAACTATTTTACATGCTAAAATAGAATAAATTCGGACATATATATCGGAATTACTGATCCGCACGAAGATTGATAGCGCGTTAGAATGGATTATATTAAATATATTTTCCAAATTTCGTAGCTATTTGTCACAAATCAAGAATTTTTGAGCTACAAAAACTTTGAAATGAGTACAAAAATGGCCGTACCGGAAATACTGTCCAATAAGTTTGGTTTTTGGCGTAATACTAATATCTGTACCAAATTTTGTGAATATTGGACAAAAATTTCAACCTGTACCGTGGTAACAAGCAAATGACATGTAGTACTTGTGTATAAATTCGAGCATTTAGTGCCAAAAGTTTTCGTGAATCATGAAATGAAAAATGTACCCACTCCCTTTTGGTCATTTCATGAGATCAAAATTAATGTGTAGATTGTAGATTTTCATCGAAAACTTACATAAAACACTCATTATCTGCTAGAAGAAGTATCAAAGAGGAATTTAAATTAATTGGGCCTAAGTTTAGAACTTCAAAGTTTTGAAATTTTTTCACGGGCATAGGGGTGATGGTATTTAAATCTTTTCAACCTTCCGAACTCCAAATAAAAAACACGTATAAGGATCGAAAATTAATAAGACCCTCCTTTTCATTTGAAGACGGTTAAAAATGAAAATATGGAGAAAGTGAAGAATGCCATTAAGTTTGTAGCCCCCGGGTGTCAAAGTTATTAAAGCTCATTGAAAAGACAAATATTTACACTTTAAAAAATTTTAATGTCTCTGACTGTACATAGGAAGTGCAACGTAAAAGTAAATATCCATATTCTACACAATTACCTTGTGTGACATAAATTGTTGAATGATTCGGACTGGAAGATTTTCTTCCTTTCGTTAATGGAATAAATTTCTTTAGATTCAGAAAAAAAGTTTTTTTTGTCTTGTTTTCTCGATAACGATGCAAAAAAGGCTTCCGCTGTTTAGTCGAAACTAAACAATCGCATAGTGGTAATTAGCTAGCAGTAAATAATGGTTGGTTGTATGACACCATGCACAACTAGCACGCGATTCTTTGGGAACATAATTACATCAGATAACAATAGTAGTCGATCATCGTGCTTAGAATAGCAAACAGAAGCCGCTTCATAACAGGTGACGGTGTGGTCGTTACATCTTCAGAAAAAAAAAGTATTATTCGATGTATATGGAAGCTAATAACACGACTTATACGTCGTATTAATCATTAGTAATGTCGATACGTTTATAGAACTTCCGAAAAGATTTCATTTTTAATGGTCTGCGTGAAGTATTTTTCTAACAGTAGGAGTTACTGATCAAAACTTTCAAAAACTTACAAGAAATCTGGAGTTAAGTGTGGTTATGGAAAATCATAATGCGCTATGTAGGCTACCTATTAATAGTTATTAGCCTAAGGCTTAAGGCATCTGTAGTATTGAAAACTTTGGGAACTCTTGGTCTAAGCCTGTATCAGCTATATCATACCTTTCATTTGCTGCTATAATCACAGTAGTAATTTATATTTTGACATGAAGAGAATTTGTCTCATTTTTTAAACACTCCATTTTAAATAAATAACAATCATCAATGTAATAAAAGGGAAAAGAAGACTGGAGACAGCCTCGGCTGTATATAACTTCAATTATCAAGAAGCGTAATTGGAATTTAGAAGGAAAAAAAATGTTCGGTCACCCTGCTGGAATTTATTTTTTCGATTTTATAAAAGTGACAACTATATTCATTCTCCAGTAAATAGCGTTTTAAAAATTAATTGGAAAGATTTTTATTTTTTTTATTTATTATTTAATTGGCGTCAAATTGTCGCCGGTGCCAATTTATAAATGATTCAGCAATTCATCGATTGGAGAAACACTACGTTTGACGGTTCGTGTTGATTTGATTGGCAGTAGGTGAACCTGCAGTATAGCACTTTTGCATTGATATCGATCTTTATTTTTTTTAGTAATTAATGATGAAAATTTTTCTATCAAATTACTTTCAATTAAATGGAAAAAAAGAAAATATAAATATTTTTTCGCGCCTGCCAATAACGTTTTTCAAGAGTTGATGAGAAAATTTTGAAAAGTTACAACCTTTTCTTAATTAGTTTAGTGAACGGGAGAAGTGGATCTATTGTTTCTTTCAACTGATGGAAAAATGATTTGTTATTTTGGAGATTAATTTTGTAAATGTGGCGAAGATTGCTGGCTGAAAAAATTACAAAATTAGTGATGATTAAAGGTTAAAAATTAAAACGAATTGGTAAGATGAAAAATAATCTTCATCAGTTGTACAAATTATTGAAAAAAAATAAGTGATTTTTAAAATCATCTTGATTAAACGTCAGAAGGAATGCATTTTTTAAGCAAAAACATGAAATTTTGATCGTGGTGTAAAATGCAGTTGGTGATTTCATCAACGGTGTACGTATAAATTCGGTGATAGAATTCAGTTCTGAATTTAATGTTGTTTTTGTCGGTAACTTCAAAAGTTTCCATTGTTTTTGTCAAGCTAGCGAGGAATTTTTCATAAAAATTCAACGGGAAATGGTGAAATTTTCTAGGTCATGTCATTATTATTGAGAAAAATATTACAAAATTTCTGATGGATGTGCCCTTTTTTTGAGGTGAGCTCACTTCTTATGGACTCTGTTATGACGTCCATTAATGACAAAACCAGACTTTTCAAACAGTTTTTCAGCTCAAAGTAGACTACTGTAGACTGGTCAAAACTAAATATCACGAATGGTTCCAGCATACTGTTTCCAGCATCATTCAGTTCAACGGCAACTGTACTTATTATCAACGGATAATATAAAAATATAGTAAAATTGGTATAATATTAAGGAGAAAGGTTAGCTAACAAATCTTTTCGAACGTTTATTTGTATTATTGTGAAGAATCATTGATTGATTGCATATCATTTCCATCACAAATTAGGTTATTTTCAGTTGAAGTTCTGCCTCGTTATTTTCGTGAATATTGCTTACATATGAACTTTAAACTTTCTCCATTCGATTTTTCATTATATTTTGATTCACAAAAGCTTATCTCATTCGTTTGTAAAGATAATGGGAACTTCTAAAGTTACAAAAACAAAATTTGCGTGTATTATTCATGGGTACTTATAAAGTAAATACCCTATATAATAATTTATTATATTAGTTTATAATACTTAAATATACTAACTTTTTGAAAGGCCAGGTACCTCGAAAAAAATTATTTGGGCGGCCCAGTCCCTCCTAAAAATCTGAAATTGGCGTTTATGTATAGGCCTACTGTAGTGTGCATCTCTCTGTATTTTTTTTAATTTACAAAAATGTCAACCAGTAATCAACATAAGTGAAAGGGAAAATGCGGTATCGAAGACAAGTGAACGTATAGGCAATGTATATATGCATTATTAAGAGGACAAAATATTGACAAATATATGTATTAACCTTAAGGCGACTTGCATCACTAGAAAAAAAAAACCGACCACCAATTATTGTTCAAAAATGGTGTTCATTCAACAGCGTAGGCAGCCAGTTATAAGATTATTTGAAAGTTGTAAAATAATTTGTGAAGACAATTCTTTGTTAGTGTAAACTCTTGAAACTGACTGGTTGAAAATTTTAAATATTACCCACGTTCTTTGGCTTTGTCAAGAGTTGTTTTGATTATAAAAAGAAAAAATTTCATAGATAGATTGGAGGACATGCACTAGAAATGAGTTGTAAAGACGAAAGCATAAACTGTGTTGGCTATCTAGCTACCATCGGTACTTTACGAACAGCTGATTTAATTTAACATTAAACAATTCTTATGTACTCGATTCAAATTCAGTGATGTAACTAAATGACACGCGTGCATTTCCCTCTTTTATAACTAAAATTGTGCATTAGCAAATCCCTAATTTTATTTCGATATAAAGGTTTCGTTTTACTCAATGCAGAATAGCTTGCAGCAGAATAGCCTTTTTTCGTAATAGCCTGGTCTCATTAAGAACATTACACGCGTGAGAGCATAGTCGACCTTATTTTCACTTTCACGCATGAATTTATCAATTATATTCTCCTTCTTACCTTCAGTGATATAATTTTTCGGATTTTTAGAAGAAAAAACCACAAAATAATACCATTTTCTCTCATAAATTATTTTGAAATGTTTTTATATATATACTCACACCTACCTATATGTATATATTTTTCACCTTCGATAAACATAATCGATAATTAGTCGATCATTCGATAGATATTTAATGGCGGTTGACGTTTCACTAGCATCTCTTGCTATACACCACGTTGCTCGAATTTATTACCGTCGACTACACAAATTTATTGCATACTATTCATACCTACTGTCTTGGTACGTGTAAGAAAATAATTTGTTCGTTGAATAGTATAATCGCCATGAGAAAAAGTCATCGTGACTTTCGATTGTAGCCTAATTATTATTATAGCAGTCTGTCTGCGACTAACCTCCATTCAGTGCTATGGCGACGCAAAAACGTGGTTGAGATGAATGTTATTACCATAGGTAGGCATATTCTATTGTTGATCACATTTGATTAAAGTTACGAATGCCGATTAGGTACCGTAAGGACTTTATTTAGCCTTTCGTTTTTTCCTTGCAAAGTGAATTTTTCGATTTCACTTTCTTGTTAGCATGAAATTTTATCCTTCCCAAGTGACTGATGATTCTCAAGTGTGGGAGCTTTAAATGAACAGGAGCGTAGCCAGGACTTCTTCTAGGGAAGGGCATAGATTCTAGACTAGCAGATGATATTTTTTTGTTTAATGGTTTAATTGAAGATTGTACATATTAATTTTGGTTGATAAAAAAAGCAGTCATGAGGACAATCGCCCCTTCGACCTTCCTTGGCTACATTTTTGTGAATGAATGAAGTCGGACTTTTGGCCTTGTTGGGTTTTAATTCTCAGCCCGGTTCATGTTTGTTTTGAAAATAAAAATTATTTCCTATGTATATTATTGAAAAATCTAAATTTCGAAAAATATCTTCAATTTGAATGGTCTGTTTCGGACATTCAACAAATCAGTTTTTTCTGGTAGGCTGCGGCTGCCTGGTTATTTTCCTCCAAGTTGGTTGGTTGCAAAAGATGGTTGGTCAAGGCCTAGAGTTTTCCCGAACAAATTTTGTAAATTATATTCAAGTTTGGAATTGTAGGACGCTGCGATGAGCGCATGCGTACAACTACAGTTTGACCTCGTGTTTGTGTGAGCCTTGCTCAGTATTAAATTCAGATTATGTAACGAGAATATTGGTTACAAAATAATTAAATACTCGTAAATGTTAAAAGGTTGTATTGAACAAGATATAAAACAGTGAAATACTAAAAGTTATGTAAGAATAAGGTTAACATAAAAGGTAAAGATGATAATGAAAAGAAAAGATAGAGATAGATAGAATGTACATAGTTACATGAGTTTTTATAGTTAGAAGTTTTGGGAGGAGAATATGGCGATTTCTTGGAGAGTGGAAATGGTGGTGATATGATTGGAGAGTTATGACAATACAAGTTTAGATATTGTCCAATAGGAGTTTAAGGAAATGACATAAATGGTGATTTTGGGTATTTGCAATATCTGCAGAATGGTTTCATAGAAAAGAGTTGTTATGAAAAGTGTATTTATGTTTGTTTATAAACATTGAAAGTAGAATAAATGAGTTAGTAAAGGCAAGTGAAGACTTGTTTACATGACGTCAATATAATGAGAATTGTTTTAGGTGATTGATATATATGTGAAATATATACAGGGTGAGGCGGATAGACACGCACCTTAAGGAAAACCTCTATATTGGTGCGTGCCTATATGCCGCAAAAGGGAAAGTTGTACGTAAAATTTTAACAGGTGAGGCGATGTAGACGCACCATATGAAATGAAGTTTAAAGTGACACAGACAGAATTAAACATGATAATATTGATACGTTCAACGAGATTAATCTCGTTGAACGTACTTACAAAAGATAAAATGTGTAGGTTCAGTATTGAATTATCTCCTCTCTTGACATTGTCAAAAATATTACGATTGGTGTGAGTTTGTGTTTAAAAAAATGTACAGTACTCGAGAAAAAGTGTGGTGGATAAAAAAATGTAGCGCTGGATATTCATACCATCAAGTGAGTGAATTATTTCAAGCAACCTTTCCATTACGCCCAAAACCAAATCACACAACTATTATGCGCTGTTACAAAAAGTTCAATGAAACTGGGTGCGTAAATGTACATGGAAGTCCTACAAATAGATGCCAGAGAGAGTCTGCCAATGAAGTAGTAGTTTTGGCAGCTGTGAATGCAAATCCACAGGCAAGTTCACGAGATATGGAGAGAATGACCGGAGTTTCACAGAGGACAGTACTACGTATGCTGCATAAACATAAGTATGCAAGTTATAAGGTACACCTCAGCCAGCAGCTAACTCCAGAAGATGCTCCTCGCCGACTGCAGTTTGCCTCTCTGCTGTTTGAAATGTGCGATGCTAACCCAAATTATGTGCGTAACATCATTTTCACAGACAAATCCTCATTTACCCTCAACCATGCCCCAAATCGACAAAATATTCGCACATGGTCACAAGGAAATCCACATGAAGTTTATGCTGCCTATACACAATACCCAGGACGTTTAAATGTGTGGGCTGGCATGTTTAATCAAACAATACTGGGTCCAGTGGTTATTGATGGTACCCTGACTGGCGAAAAATATTTATCACTCTTGGAAAATGAAATTAGTGAAAGACTTGTTGCTGTAGATACTGGTGCTGAATTATGGTGGATGCAAGATGGCTGCCCAGCGCACAATTATGGGCCTGCCAAGGAGTTTCTTCAACACTCATTCCCCAATCGTGTAATTGGTACCTATGAGCAACCCATTGCATGGCCTCCTCGAGCACCAGATCTCAATCCATGTGATACCTTCTTATGGGGGTATATCAAGTCAACAATCTACAAAAACCGAGTTGGAGCTCCTTTCCCAAACTTACAGACACTCCAATGTGCTATTGAACAATGTTGCGCTGAAATTACACATGCCCAACTTGCATCTGTCCAGCGGAATTTTGAAGATCACTTACGTCACCTTGTATTAGCAGAGGAAATTTATTTGAACACCTTTTATAATCCACTGTAATACTGGCAATGCAAATTAATTTTTATTATTCCGAAGTACTTACTATTCTTTGTATCAAATACCACAAAGTTAAACTGTTTTATTCATCAATTTGTAGCATTTCTCATTTCCTTATGTCATTTTGTATTCATTTCATATGGTGCGTCTACATCGCCTCACCTGTTGAAATTTCGCGTACAACTTCCCTTTGGCGGCATATAGGCACGCACCAATATAGAGGTTTTCCTTACGGTGCGTGTCTATCCGCCTCACCCTGTATATAAGAGAGAGATATTATGAATGATATGAAATTATCATTACATAATAATGCTGGGGTATTTTGAAATTCATTGTTTTAGATAAAACATGAATTTGAATGAAATGAAAGTAAAAGTGGAAGGATGTGGGAATACGGAACATAGTAAATATACAAATATATAAAATTCATAAAATTTCGTAAATAGCATAAAATACATGATATTCATTAAATTTCCAAGTTTTAGAAATAACACGTTTGTATCGATGTATAAGTGTTTTTCATAATATAAATATTCATTGACAATATATATATATATAAATTTGACATTATTCTTTTTCTTCATTTGATTACAATTTCTTCAACTAAGCTTTGAGCTTTTGTTTTCATAGGGCTTGTTAATTCATTTAGTAACTGAGTTACATGTTGACTTTGTATTGGTTGCTTAATATAATTGAAAAATAGATATGATAAAATTATTATAATAATAGTATTTAAACTTAACCATATTAATACAAATGGTTGGATTAAAGTTAAAGAATTATTTTCACTGAATTTATGATACTTTATTTCTAAATTATCGAGTTTATATTGGAGTTCATTGGTTGGGGTTATAGGTGAGAAATGTGGAACATACATGGTTCAGTTGGGGTTATAAGCATTGATGCTTGGTAATGCTATAGTATTTCTAATGTTGGAATCTACGATTACGTCGTATTTTGTCCATAATAAAGGAATATGATGTTCAATGGTTACATCATTGGACATATCCAGGGGGCAAGGAAATCCTAGAGGGATGATAACCTCTGAATATCCGTTGGTGGCTTTATTTAAGACTTTGATGTGACAGGGTACTGTCAATAGGATGGTTCCTGGAAGATTATTGTCGATATTTATGATATTAAGTTCATTTGAAACTATATCATACGTAGAAAGTGAATTGTGATTAGTGATGGCAAATTTGTTTTGGGAAAATTGGTGTACTAAGATTTTCTTATTATTTGTTTCGCATCTGAAAATACATGATTTTATAAGTTCTTCATAGGGTTTTTTAAGGAATAAGGTTTTAGCACATGAAGAAACTTTATCTGAACCTCTGTTATTTGAAAGATAGCATAGGGGTTTTTCTGGGTTACAGTAATGTAAATCTGTTCCTGAAATATATCGTACTGAATTATCTTCTGAATTATGGATAATAATAGAAGGTTCTTGATCCCATGAGCATAGATTGTCATTGTGAGATCTGAAGGTTAGGGGAATGAATTTATATGCTGAAAAAATAGCATTAAGTTGTTTGACAAGAACTTTAAGTTCAATTTCTAGATTATCATTGTGAACATGACAATTGATAAGATCTAGATGATAATAGTTGAGATAATCATGTTCAGGAATGGTAAATTCCATGTTGTTTTTCAACAAAAGGGGTTTGAGTTTACGTAGATCTTCTTGAAGTGTATCAATTGATACAATTGAGGATGGTAAGTTGTGATCTTTACATGCATTAAGCACGTAGCTTATCTTCATGGAATGTTGAAGGTAAGAATTATAGTACATTCGTACTGAATTTTCGTAATTGGTAACTTCACCAATAATATAATTTTCTTCGTTGAATTGACTTAGAGTATTTTCTAGATATTTCTTTGCATGAAAGAAATCGTCGTAAAAATATTGAAAGTTTTCTGTTAAGGATTTTAAATTTTCGGTGATGTTAAGTAGGGTTGAATGATCTTCTAATACTGCTGATTTGAGAATATCATATTGGGATTTGAGGGAATGTTCGTTGTCTAAGAGTGATTGTCCATCTCTATAGGTTAATACTCTACAGCATATGGAGAGAAGATCTCCGAAAATGTCTCTGACTTTTGTCACTACAGTTTCTCTTTTACTGCGTAAATGGTTTGGTTTGGGGTAAAAATCTTGTATCAGTGCGAGATTTGATTTGATGAGAGATTCGAATAAGATACTATATCTTTTAGAGATTCTGTGTAGACGGCATTTTAATTCGTCCCAATTGCAATTGTCTTTGTATTTAGTATAAACATGCGTTTGTATGAATTCTGCTGAATCTGTTAGGTTCAATTGTACTGTATACAGAATTGGTATGGTTTGCTGATATATGCGAATATGTTTGTATTCTTCGAAATAGGCTCCTGTTGAAGCGGTAATAGACGTTTTAACGGGTCTATTTGCTTTTATGCAGATTGATAGTTGAATTGATAGAAGAGTCAAAAGTATCGAAAAGAAACAGTATCTGCAACATACAAAAATTGCAAGATATGAACGGTTTGCAGAAATTAAAGTACCGTAATTAAATTATAGGAATTATGTTCGATGGTCTATACCAAAATTTTAAAAAGGCACGTACTGCTGATTTAGGGTGATGTCACTAATTTGATCGTGTATGATCTAATTGTGAAAAGGGGAATATCGTATGGATATTTAATGATATGGAATTGAACTAATAATTCAGTTCGTCTTCAGCTTTTGTTTCGTGTCTTAGTCGAAATAATTTTTCGTGATTTTCGTGTGCTTTGTTGGTGTATTCTTGTTCGTGAGTTTCGTGGATTTAACGAATAATATTTTCGTGTTTTTTCTCAAGAGAAAATATATTTGTGAAATCGTCGAATCTTTTTTCGAAAAGAAAACTTAAAGCAAAATAATTTTTTATTTTTTGCAATTTTTATTTTCTCGTGTTGCGATCGGAAAATTTTTGATAAAATTTATTTTTTCATTTTTGATTTTTGTGCGTAATTTGCTTTTGGTTTATGAAACCTGTTGGGTTGTGTAAGTCTAAAATACAGTTTACAGATGTGGTAAGTCGTTACGATCATATTCGAAAAATGGAGTCAATCCAAAAGGGTTTAAAGAAATTGCGTTTGGATTCGAGAGGAAAAATGATATCTAAAACAGAATGTAGATATCCTGAGAAATCATTCGACAAAAAGGTTCAAGACCTTGTTGAGATGAGGGGTGCTAGAAGTGTTTTGGATAGTCGAATTTTTCCGAGAGGTGTTGTTGCACTCGCTGATGAGACTGTTACGTTTGATGATGTAACGCTCGATCTGATATCAGCTTGGATAGGGTGTCATTGCTATCGCCGAGCCTTGTCTGTAATACACAGACAGGTGTGGACAATGGTGAATTACGTCACTCATCCGAACCAACCTTCATGGCAAGAGAGCCAGAAGATGAGGTGGGGTCATACTGATCATGTGAACTTTTGTTCAATCAGATGGATGCATCTCTGCGATCTTACAGTGTGCGATGAGGCTGTGGTGTTTGTCTGTGGTTTGTTGTCGTCACTTGCTCCATACATTCCTAATGGGGTAGAGCTAAAAATTGGTGGCTCTTTTGCTTTATCCAAAGCAGAGGAGCTAACTCCTGAGTGTGCTGTTCCTCTGTCATTTTTGACAGGGGTGTTAGCTTCATTGCTGATGATACAGCATGAGACTAACAAGATCGTGGAGTGTCGGTTCCTACAGCTGCGACATGTGGATGTTATTCACATGACTCGAGATGGGAATCTCCATTGGTTACGTGAGTACATTAGGGAGAAATGGAGATCTACAGTGGAGATAACACCTGCTTCCAACTTCGTAATATTCAAACGAATATTGCGACCGGGTTATATGATTGGTCTTGCCAAAATACGTGAGCAAGTAGTTATACCACATGTGGATACCAGATATCCTTATGTGTTCACAATAGCTACACAATTGAAAGAGGAGTTAAATGCTCTACACTACAGGGATGTAGACTATGTTCCTATCACTAGACGTGAGAAGGATGATAAGTCTATTCAGGTGGATGTCTCGAATATGAAGAAGGATCCTAGCAACAAAATACTTTCGGCTAGTCCGAAGGCATTGTTGGCAAATGGAATTTCTTCTTCTGTGAGGGACAATCCTCGAGTTGAGTTAACTCGCATTGATATGCTGAATACGTGTAGTGAGGCAATGCGTACTAAACAACATTTGACAAATGCCAGCATCGTTAAGGTTGTTGCTTGCGCAAACAAATCTTTGAATCGTGCCACAACTCCTGAAATGTATCTGACTTCCGACACTGAAGAAACTAGCAGGGAGAAAGATGAGGAATTTGCTAAACGGGTCAAAAATTTAAGAAAGCGAATCCAGGATGATAAAACAAGGAGAGTTTCTCCTGGGAATGTTCTAACGAGGAGAGCTACTCCGGTGCCTATTCCGTCTCTGCCTTACGTATTTTCTGGAAGAGATTGGGATGCTTCGAGAGAAGACTCTGAACATTGTGGCAGAATATTCATTCCTATACTTGCAATGAAGTCCTCGATGGCCAGACGTGGAGGTCGTTGTCCATACAAGAATGTTTGAATTTCGAACTTCAGTGAAAACAGTTGGTGAGTAAAATTATTAATTATTAATTAACATCTTGGAATATAATTTTTTCTTATTCACTATTTGATAAATTTCATTTTCTTCATTTTATTTGATATGTGTGCACACTTTTTTATTAACATTTAATTTTCATAATTCTTCGTATATAATTTTTATATGCCCTCTTTTCTTAAATTTAATTGATGTTCCTTTCGTATTTGTTTCCCTTAGTTTGAGATAATTGGATGTTGATGGTTGAAGATATGTTCTGCGTGATTGGAGTTTTTTGAATTTCACATATTCTCGATGTGTTGTATGAGGATTGGAAGGATAATTTATGTTTTCACAAGGTAAAATATTTTGGAGTGAGTATAATGATAATATGTATGTGGATAAAATATGTATATGTACATGGGTAAAATATGGATAAAATATATACAGGGTTTAAGGTATATATATGAATAACATAAACGTAAAGATTTTTTAGCTTATAAGGTTTTTTCTAGGTCTATCTGGTTTACATTTCATGGCTTTTTCTATATCAGATTTTGCATCTTCTTTATTTTCTTCTTCTGATACGTCTTCTAATGTAGGTTTTTTGTAAGATTTTTTATCCTCGAGAATTTTAATATCTTCAAGTTTGAAATGTATTTTAATTTCTAGAGGGATAATATCTTCGTTGGTATTGTCTTGTCTTTGGTAGTAGGGAATTAATCTTCTGACATGAAGATATTTGTTCTTCGCAACGTTTTTATTTTGTCGAATTAAAACTAGGTCATTTGTTTTAAATTCTCGAACTACTTTGTTTTTGTTGTAGTTGCGGGAATTTATATCTGCTGCTTTCTGTTTTAATTCTGCAATGTTATTTTTCGTAGTCTGCAAATTATCTAGAACGTTTTGACGTTTGGTCATTGGCTTTGTTGTTGGTATCGCGTATTTGTTTTCTATCGTTGTTCGTGGATTATATCCGTGAAGAAAGAAATATGGAGAGACATTGTTGAGGTAGTGTATGGGTGATGTATTATACGCATACACGACATTGAAGAGTGTGTCAATCCATTCTTCTTCTGTTTTTGGATTATACTTAGTTATGCATTTTTTTATTATGCCATTAGTTCGTTCAACTAGTCCTTGTGTTTGTGGACTATATGCTGATGAGTGTATTATTTTGATGTTATTTTCTTTGCAGAAATTATGTACGAGGTTGTTCCTAAAATGTGTGCCATTCTCACACGATATTATTTTAGGTTTTCCGTGTGTCGTCATAATTTTTTTAATAAATTTGATGACAATTTGAGCGTTAGGATGTCTCACAGGTTCTACAATGCAAAAGTTTGTGCAACTGTCTACTCCTACTATGATATATCTTTTTTCGTAGTCGTTGTCAAATTTTCCTACGAAATCTATTTCGATGTGGGAAAATTGATCGAATTCCTTGATAGGAATTGGTTTCATCATTCCTATTTCTTTCGGGTTTCGTTGGTTCATTTGGCATTCGTGACATGAGTTGATATAGTCATTGACTTTTTTGACTATGTTAAGCATAAAATATCTTGATTTGTTTTTTTCCAAAGTTTTTTGTCTTCCAAAATGTCCTCCGTTGATGGGATCATCATGCATTTCTTTCAAAATGCTATGAGTTAATACATCAGGTATAACAGGTACATCCTGATATGGATTACTATTTTTTGATTTTTTCTTGTAAATAATATCGTCTTTTCCTAGATAATATTTATGTGCATGTCTTTCTATCTGCTTTAGTAGTTGTCTATCGAAAATAAAGTCTTTTACAAAAAATTTGTAGACTTGTCCCCAGTAATCATCTAACTGTTGATAATCAGCTAGGGTTTCTATAGGAATATCTTTTCCGTAAACTAATGTTTTTATTTCTCCTTTTTTAGGGATTTCATTTTCTTTAATTCCATCTTTATTTTTTCCTGTTATTGGGTTGAAAATTTTTTCTTCTTTTTGTTTTAAATTTTCTTCTTTATTTTTTGGAATTTCTTCTTTTTTCTTCTTTTTCAAAATTTTAATTTTGATAGGTTCTTTTTTTGTAGCAGATGATCTTGTTATGACATTAACATTTTTGTCTTCTTCTTTTTCTTCTATTAAAAATTGTCCTGATTCGAAACGTAAGGAATTGTTATCCTTTTTGAATGGTCTTGACAAAAAGTCTGCCATTACGTTCTCTTTTCCTGATATATGTTTAATACCGAATGTGAATTCTCCTAATTTTGATACGAGTCTTGCTAGACGTGGTGATGGTGTTTTCATCCTATGTTGGTAGGTTAAAGGTTGATGGTCTGTGTAGATGATAAAGTCTGTTCCTAGTAGGAAATCTCTGAAATGTTGACATGATTTTGTTATGGCAATCATTTCTAAGTCAAATGAGCATAGATGTTGTTGACATTGTTTTAATTTTTCTGAATAATATCCTATTGTGTATTTTTTTCCAGTTGTAGGGTCTATTTGACGACAAACTGCTCCTACAGCTTCTTTGGATGCGTCAACTTCTAGAAATGTTGATGCTTCTGGGTTGTTAATTTGGAGAACTGGTTTTGATAGTAATATGTTTTTCATTGTATCAAAACATTTTTGGTGTTCTTCTTTCCAATCTATTTTTTCGTTAGACTTACTGTCTTTTCCTTCTAGGATTTTCATGATGGGTAACATTTGTTTTGTGAAGTGTGGTATCACTTTTCTGTTGTATCCACACATTCCTATAAATCTTCTTACTTCTTTGAGTGTTCTTGGTGGTCGTATGTTTTTTATAGCTTCTATGTTTTTTGCTAAAGGTTCTAATTTTCCATGACCTATTTTATGTCCTAAAAGTTCTATCGAGTTTTCTAGAAAATAGCTTTTCTTGGTTTTTACTCGAAAATTGTATTTTTTTAATCTTTTCAAAATTTCTTCGGTGTTTTCTAAACATTCTTCGAAAGTTTCTCCGAATACACAAATGTCATCTATGTACACTATGACTTTTTTCCATAGGATATCATGAAATATGTCTACCATTGCTTTTTGGAAGACTGAAGGGCTTAAGCTAAGTCCTTGAGGCATGCAATTAAATACATAACCTACTCCTTCGATGTTGATTCCTGTTATTGGTTTGGATTCTTCGTCAAGTGGTAGTTGAAAGTATCCTGAATTTAAATCTATAATAGAGAAATATTTTTTGTTTCGTAGGTGTGGCCATATAGAATCTATTCTAGGTACTCTAGTTCTGTCTTTTTTTATTTTTCCATTAACAGCTCTGTAGTCTACTAATGGTCTGTATGAACCGTCGGGTTTCCATTTAAGGAACATGGGTGATTCATAGGTAGATGGTTGTCTTTTTAATACTCCTGCTTTTTCTAATTCTTCAATTTTTTTGAGCCATTCCATTCTTTCTTTATATGCCATTTTGTAATTTCTTCGTACTACAGGTTTATCGTCTTTTAAATTTATATGTACTGGTGGTACTTTGGCTAATGATAAGTTTTTTGTAGAATGGGTGAATATATCTATATAATTTTGTAATTTCTCAATTACTTTAGATTTTTGTTCTGGAGTTATGTTCTTCAAAATTTTTACTTCTATTCCTTCTGGGTCACAAAGTTTTGTGTTTGTGACACATATTTTTTGTTTTTCAGTAGTTTTGTTAACTACATATCTTAACGTTCCTAATACTTGAATTTTACGTATCCTTTTTGTGTCAGACGTAGGATTATATAATTTTAAAACTTCCTCATTTTTAATAATCAACTTTTTTTTATTAATAAATTTTTCATTTGTAAAAATTTTTGTAAATGGATGTAAGGTTTGTAGATATATCGTCTCATAAGGATTTATAATATCATCTGTATTGGCACGTATTAATGTTACTTGTTCTTCTTCTGGTCTATTAGTTGATGATTTTTTTGGAATTGATATTGATATGGTTTTATCTTCACATGGAATTGAAAATTTTCCATTGGAAAAATCTATGATTGTCCTATATTTCTCTAGGAAATCGTAACCTATAATAATGTTTTCGATTAGATCCTCTACGATATATGCTTTGATGGGAAATGAACGTCCTTTAAAGATAATTGGAATTGTTGAAACTCCTTTTATTTTGAGTTGAATTTCATTTGCTGCATATAATGTATCGTAAGTAGGTTCTACCGTCACATTTTTTACAAGTTTTTGATGTATGAGTGTTGATTCTGCTCCACAGTTGATAAGACCATAGGTATCAATACCTAGTACATTGCACGGTAGGTACAAACGACATTGGATTTTGTTTTTTCCACTTGGTGCTATAATTGTGATGTTCGGTTTTTTAGGTATTTTCATACTTTTTCTTGACATCTCCGATTTGTCAATTAATTTAGTTGGTGGTTCACCTGCTTCCCGTACAACATGATGTTGGTTCGTTGCCGGGGCATCTACTCGTTTTTTGAGATGGTAGTGCTCTGTTGTGGGTAAGTAATAGCTGGGATGTTATTTTGTGGGTTTTGAATAACATTCTGGTTTTGTGTAGTACCTTGAGTATTCTGGGTTGGTACGTACATCATAGGAATTAGGTTGTTATAATTTTGATATTGGGGATAATTATTATAATTATTACGATAATATCCTCTTTGAAATCTATTGTTTTGATTTCTGAAATTATTACCTCTGTAATTTTGATTTGGAAAATTTTGATTTTGGTTTGGAGGTTGGGAGGGATAATTATTATTATAATTATTTCCATTATAATATCCTCTTCCTCTACTTCTTCCTCTGTAGTTTCCTCGGAAATTATTTCCTTGATTATTAAATTTTTGTGATGGATTAGAATTATTTTTTTGCGTCATAATTGCTGCTGTTAGTTTCTTGATTTCGGCAATTATATTAGGTTTTTCTTTTTCTTCGGATTTTTCTTCCTCTTCTTCATTGTCTTCATCATCATCTTTCCTCTTTACAACATTAATTTGTTTTTTTGAAGATGATTTTATTTTTTGTAGTTCATTATTTGCTTCTTCCATCGCTATTCTGTAGGTTTCTAATTGTCTTTTTACTTTTTCTAATTCTGAAGCGAAAATAGGATCTACAGGTATTCTTGTTTTATCCTTACAATATAGATAATCATCGAAAGCTATGTGTAATGCTTGTAGGGTTTTAGGTTTTGCTTTGACTATGTGTTCTCTTTCTTTTTCTCCTATAGATCTGTAGATGTGATCTATAATTCTTTCTTCTGTGATGTCTGGTTCTATTTCTTTTAGGGTATTAGACACAAATATTACAAAATCTACGAAATCATCGTCTCCTCTATATAGACGTTTACATAACCTTTCTCTTAATTGAGGTTTAGTTTTTCTAAAAATTTCTTCTAATTTTGGTTTTAAAATTTTCCAATTTATTAACGTATCATTGTCTGAAATTAATTCGTTAAAAATTATTTGTGTATTTCCAGTAAATGCAATTTTGATTTTTTTCATTTTTATGGCATCATCTGTCCATCCAAAAGCTTCGCATTCATTTTCAAATTGCTTTCGGAATGTTTTTATATTTTCTGAAGATGTGTTCGAAAATGTTGAAGGTCTGATATTAGAATTTATTTCGTTAACCATTTTTATTTTTTCGGGTATTCTAAATGATTTGTTTATATCTTTTGGAGGTGATACAAAATCTATTAGAGATTCTTGTGAACTAATCTCTACTGTTTCTTCTTCAGGTTCTGTTTTAGATTCACTTGTTAATTTAAATGTGTTGTTTTTATCACAAGTATTTGATATTTATTTTATGGCTTTATTTTTAGCTTCACGATTAATTTTTAAAGGTGATATTAAATCTTTTACGTTATCTTTTTTAAGGAGAGTGTTAATTATAAGATCTGGATGAGATTGGATATAGAGACTGATGGCTAATTGGATTTCTGGTCTAGAAAATTCTGAAGGAAAGGGTTGAGGATTTATATTTGACTATAGATTTTTTAAATCTTTGTTTGTTAAGGATGTAATCCAGTGGTTAGCTTTGAATGAAGGTGCGTTTGGAGTTACTTGAATATCCCAATCTTCGTTGTGCATGGGTTTAATTTTTGTAAACTTACAGGATTTTGTTGTTTCTTTTGTTTCCACAGGTGTTTTGGATTCTGCACATAGTTGATGATTGCACGACAGCACTTCGAACGGTTTCCTTGGACAGCAAGACTTTTGATGGTTCCGGAAACTTTAAATTTTTTTCAAAAAAATACTTTTTATTTTTATTCTGCACGTTAAATGCGCCAAAAAATCTTTTACACTTTTTGTAAATTAGTTCAATAAAATTTTTATAAAATTTCACACTTTTTTAGACTTTTCTTTGAAAAAACAAAACACAGGATTTTTTATGTTCGGGCTCCAATATTTTTTAACGAGAATACTGGTTACAAAATAATTAAATACTCGTAAATGTTAAAAGGTTGTATTGAACAAGATATAAAACAGTGAAATATTAAAAGTTACGTAAGAATAAGGTTAACATAAAAGGTAAAGATGATAATGTAAAGAAGAGATAGAGATAGATAGAATGTATATAGTTACATGAGTTTTTATAGTTAGAAGTTTTGGGAGGAGAATATGGCGATTTCTTGGAGAGTGGAAATGGTGGTGATATGATTGGAGAGTTATGACAATACAAGTTTAGATATTGTCCAATATGAGTTTAAGGAAATGACATAAATTGTGATTTTGGGTATTTGCAATATCTGCAGAATGGTTTCATAGAAAAGAGTTGTTATGAAAAGTGTATTTATGTTTGTTTATAAACATTGAAAGTAGAATAAATGAGTCAGTAAAGGCAAGTGAAGACTTGTTTACATGACGTCAATATAATGAGAATTGTTTTAGGTGATTGATATATATTTGAAATATATATATATAAGAGAGAAATATTATGAATGATACGAAATTATCATTACAGATTAGTAGTGGTGAGCTACTAACCCATGAACCAAAAACTTGTTCACCCTACATGATGTAGGTATTAGGTACAAGCCACACAATCTACCAGCGAGTGTACAAGTACACTTGTCACCACTGGTAGGAAGTTGCCACAGGAATGTTTAAACATTTCATGTCAAATAAAAGCCCTTAACCACTACACCAAACAGACCACTACAGGTACAATAAAATTATGATAGGAAAAAAAAATCAACTTTTTTATTGTTTGAAAACTTGATTGGGAGGATTATAAAAATATTAAATGGTGCTCTGTGTACCAATTTGGTGATCAAAAAAAGGTAATGAGTTCTGACATTTATATTGACAAACTGATTGAAAAAAAAAAAAAAATTTACTTACTGGTTTACTGTTATTTCAGTCTCATTAATCGTCAGAAAATACAGCTTCGAGCGTGTTTTTTTCTCTTCTAGCATCATCATTGATTCAGTTCATTATAAGCTTCTATTCTACTCACTACTGCCGACTGCGATTTCAAAATATACCAATACTGCAGCCAACTTTCCGCAACGAAATAATATTTATTTTGCATGAAGGTAAAGCCAAAAAAATAAATAAATAAGAGCTTATCTTTTAAAAATTCGTTTTTAATGTATATTTATTTTCAAATGAAAACAGGAATTAAACTTTATCTTAGTGGTAATTTGATAAATTGATTTTAAAATTGTGCGACAGAATTTTATCCAACATGCCATTTATAGCTGGACCCACGTAACTACCATTTTCGTCTTTTTTTCTTTCTTTAACGAACCAAAAGATTGTAAATATATTGTAAAAGTGTGAGTGTCGAGATGAAAATTTAAACTTGTTATACTTGCTAATAACTTGTTTGGAAGAGGGAATTATGCACTTATGCTAGTGGTATCAATAAAAGTGGGTTCATTATCCCACGAAAATCTGATGTGAAGACAATAATAAATCCTCTTTTTAAGACGAAGTGGCGTCTACTGAAGTTATATAACTATATGAATTATTTCAATGATTTAAGTCGAAAACTTCTTTTAACTAAAAAAAGAGTAGGTAACGGAAGATTTTTTTCAACTTTTTCTTCTCCTTAATAGTTAGTGGGGTTAATCCAATATCCTCGTTAAAAATTATAGCTGTGAAAATATTAAAAATTAACTTCTGTTTAATTCTGTAACATTTCTGCTCATTTAGTGTACAAGTTCTGCAGCCATTCTGTCAGAAAATGGCTTCTTCATGGAAAAAGAAAAAGAGAAAACACTTTTAATGAATTTACGGCAAACCCATGCTATTACTCGAAGCTAGTCTCGACATCAAACCTCTTTTATTCTTGATAAATCACAAGATTTTTTGCTGTGAAAATTTGTTTATATGTTGTGTGCAAATAATGATAAATGACTGGCTACCAGAATTAAATAATTAGCCAACGAAACTTATTAATTCTCATGCTGTAATTATGGGTATTTGCTGTTTTGTATAACTTAATTTATAAATAGTTCTAAAAAATTTAAAATAAGGGGGATTGGGGAAATCGAGTAAAAGTTTTTTGGACGTACTTTTTGAGCATTTTTAGCGTACCTATTGGAAGTGGCCAATTCCATCATAGGTGGGTATTTCGCGCTTTTTCTGTTCCTTCATTTCATTTCCACACGCCTTCAAACACTTTCCACACACCTTTTTGGATGTTAATCTTCATATTATATACGCCTTCATGAATACCCATTACTTTTTTCCTTACGTCTACTAACTGTCTCATTCCCTAAGCTCATGCGTCTTCTGAAGAAATGAGAGAATATAATTTCAGATATGTATTTATTTATTTATTTTATTAAAAATTCTTTATCTCGATCGGGATTTGAACCTACAGCCGAATAACTGGGATATATTTCTATCAACTAGGCTATGAGACCTAGTTGAAAAACAAAGATAGTTCGCCTATTTTTTTTTAAATTCACGGAAAGTAATTGAAATTCAGGGGTTCTACATTACTTTTCTTATAGAGATTGAGGGGAGGATGGGAAGGTTTTTAATAATTTAATTTTCTTTTATTTATTGTAAATTATCTATTATAGCACCTCTCTTTTTTGTCTTACTTTTTTCTTTGTTTTTTCAGTTTTCTTTTTTCAATTCTTTCATTTTTTTCATTTTTTTCACGTTTTTACGCCCCCACATTCTTTTAACTTGTTTTAAAAAGTATATCGTCGAACGAGTGCAGAAAGGCAATTTCTCACTCGCGTAAAATTTTCAGCACTCGCTTACGGTTCGTGCTAAGTTCACACTAGTGGAATTGTCTAATTTCCACACCAGTTGGAGGTAGACTACTATTAAAAATGGTGCTATCTCAAAATTTTTTCAGTAGTTTAAATAATAATAGTTACAGGGGAAAAAAAAGTAACCTAATCGATTCTGACATGATATCGTCTTTCATCTGACTCTGAATTTCGACATAATATTTTATAGCCCTATCGTACATCTACAGCTGAATTTGTGGGAGCAAAAAGTGATAATTTCATTAGAACCAGAAGAGTGCTTTCGAGATCATCAAGTATTAATCATTCTTAATGATAGCTACTGACCCAAATTTTGGAAAGAACGACGAAGTTAGTAATGGAAAAAAAAATTATCATTCTCAAGACTTTTAAGACCAGTGCTCGTCCAAATATTTGTTTGGTTGGAAAGAGCCATACACTAATAAGAGTGTTGCGTGATGTTGTATTCCAGTTTTATCAAAATCATTGTTGGGCATGTATAGAATGATCTAGGGGAAAGCGAACTTCTTCGTGTGAGAAGATAAGAGGGCATGTAAATCCGCAAAAAGTTAAGTTAGCTTCATCATATATTGAACAACTTACAGACTTGAGGATACAAAAGCGTAAATAATGTAATTCGAATATTAATAAATGACGTAGTCGTTACAACCTGAGGTGGATATAAAAATGTTATGAGATGACGAATCAGTTATTTCTCTGCAATATGCCGACTTTCTCTGCTTATTTTTTAATGATTCTGTGTATTTGTTTGTGAGCATTTTTTTTATTCCATTGATTAATAGGCAATTTTTTCTTTTCTTCGAGGATAAAAGTAGTTACAAAAACATCAATGAAAATATTAAAATATTTTTATGCATTATTTACCATCGAGGAAATCAGTGTTCCTGAAAATATTAAAATTTTCTCTGCAGAGTTATAATGTCTGTACAGCGAAATTGCCCATTATTTCTTGTATTGTTTTGTTTTCTTCTTCTCAATGGCGTAGATAGCTTGATCCTAAAGGGAGGGGTGCTTGTGTCGCCTCTGGAGTTTTTCAGGTAACACTGTAGAATTCGTTGTTTAGGCGGAGAGAACAACTATTTTTTTGGTGTCTGTGTGTGGCTGTGTGAGTAGTGGCCGAATAATTGGGAAAATAGTATTAGGGAAATAATTTTGTGAAATAATTAACGACTTGTACGTTCATCCTATACTATAATACGAGCAATAATTGTGCGCACGTATGTGTATGTGTGTGTGTGCGTACGTGTGCGTGTGTGTGTGTGTGTGTGTAAACGCATTATGAAGAAATAGATTGACGATATTGAAAATTGCAGTATAGAAGTATTTGAGAGCAAAAAAATGATCTAGATAGGTCTTAAGTTTGAGACAATTCGTTGAACAAATATATGAGCATATCAATCTATCCATCAGCAGTAAGTGATAACAACGAACGATGAAAAATTGATTAACCCTAAAAGTACCGAATAAGAAAGGTTTTATTAGGAAATTTTGCTAGGCTTAAACTGTGTATGACTATTATGATTTATGACTAATGAAATATGACTTAAATATTGCAGTCTTAATACTCGAGATGTACAAATATGATAGTACCAAAGGATATACCTAATATATATATTGCTGAAATTCTCCAGCTTGATTAAAATTAACAAAATTTTCTCTTTTTCTACATCCGAGCAAAGAATGGTAGTGATACATATAGATGAAGGTATATTCATAAAAATTAGGTCAAAACGGGAAAATGGTATCATTCGTGTTTTTGTTTGCTGTGAAATGGAAAATTTTCATCGTCCTTACCCCGAAGCCTTTTGTGAGGTCAATTTCAATGCTATAGGTATTTTTTATTTTGTTTTCCCAGCAATGGTATGTGACATTGAAATAGACCCAATTGAGATCTGTTTTTCTAATTAGTTTCTGGGCTGTGATTTTTAGTAACAAAAACTAAATACATCTGGAATTTGTGGACAGCTGTGCCTCTGGCGGCCCTTATCGCTTGACTTCATTTGAATGAGCACTTATTTGTCAGTAACTGGACTATATGTGGAGTTATTATGTTAGAGCTGGTAATTACATGGTCAAAAATCTGAGCGACTTCCATTTATATGGATCATTTTTCATTACCACCCGTTTTTCATGTATACTCTTCAACGTGTTCCCATAAACATTTTAAAATGTTATTTGCTTAACTTTTATGTAACTTTGTCGGTCTTCTGGGGTTAGGAAAATTAATAAGAATGAAAAGGTTATCAATTCTTCTTCTGGAATTTCTTCAACTCCCCTTTCTCTGCTTCAACATTTGCTTTCTTACTTAAGCAAGGGCTTTACCCAATTACCCAACATTGGATTTAAGAACAGTGTCTCCGATTTTGAGCTTTATACTTGAGAGGATTAATTATCTTTTGTTCATAAAGAAATTTTTTCTCCATAAAATAATGTTGTTTGAAATCACAGGTAACTTTAGGGCCGACTAACTTGTGGTTTTTAATATGGAGCGGTTGTAATAAAAACGTATTCAGAAATCGAAGAACATCAATATTGCGGTGAAGCACAGAGCTCAAAAATTTCAAAATTTTGAAAAACGATTGAATTGTTTTGAAACACTTCTGAATCTAGTATAATTTCGATTATGTTATTGAAATGTGAAATTTGAGGCAACGTAATTGAAGGAAAAAATTTCTGCGTTGGGTCAGACTTCAATGTATAATGCAAAACAAGGATAAGCAACCAAGAAGTATTTGAGTTTATTTTATTTGCAAATTATGAATCTCTTGGTGATACATTGTTTTAAAAGAAAAACATAATATTTAAAAAACGAATCTTAGTGTAGGTAGGTGCTACCTACACGGGGTTCATGGAACCTTTGAGGGAGACAGTGGTTTATGTGCGGGGCGACCGAATTATTTCTCGGTACCAGTAGCCAGCCGGTTTAAGTGCCTAACCATACACAAAGCGTACTTCCTAACTGGAGCAATCATCCAAAGGTGATGCGGTACCTTATACGGACCACAGCACGTATTCTGTCAGTGAGTATGTAAGTATTACATACTCACTTGCCTCAGTTTACTGCCTCAATGGTAAACACAGAAACGCATTGTCTGTATGAGTGCATACAGACGATAAAGTTTGTTTTACATGCAATGCACAATTAGTATGGGTCGCGGACTTTGGTCTGCGACCTGTCTGTCGATGCAGGGGCGAGCCCTGAGGGAGGCAAAGAGGGAAACATCCCCACACTTAGATATGTATATAAATGTAACTTAGAAACATCATATTTTCCAAATTTGGTGGGAAAATGAAAAAAATTGTAGCCATTGGGCCCCTGTTGTTGTTTGTAGAAACTTACAGTTACAAAATTTATCTACAAATCTATTTCTAACTCTCCATCAGCTGTATTATACCTACCTACATCTTGAATCTTTTCGCTCTGACCATTACCTTATCCCCGTATATTCAACCAATATGGACCTTCTTTAAAATCTTTACTTTTCTGATTCCCCAGCGGTCAATACGAAACGATATCAATGTCTTATTTTTTCTTTCCCTGCTTTAGTATCATAAACTCACTATTTCGTTTTCTAAAATTAATGATTTTGCACTGGAAATCTCATATGAATTTCTTTCGCTAATTATATATTATTTATTATCAATTCGTCTGTATTATTCAATCTTTTTTTTGGGCTTTAGCTACGTGACAATTTACCCAGGGACTGAAAGATGTATTTTGATGTCTAAGTTTTGAGGAGGGAAGATTGGTATCCGGTGGCCAATTGTCTATACCAAGCATGAAGTTTTCAATCACACATACTGGAGCACTAATTTAACCGAACTGAATTCACAACCATTCTGAGTTAAGAATGTGGTGGTGGTCGGTCTCTTACTCGCAACCTTTCGATTGCAAAGCCAAGCACATAACCACTACGCCATGCAGACCATTGTCATTTAATCTTATTTTTACATTTTCAATCAGGACCTTTCCCAAATCAATAGGTACAATTTTTACTAGAAAATTACTAGGTACGTTATTCATAATGTTTTATGGTTCTCCTTGTATGTATACTCAAAAAATTGTCTGAAGTTACTTCGATTTCGTTATCAATAGAGGAAACAGTGTTATGCTCGGTTTTATCTTAAAGATTTGTCTTAATTTGAGGGTCAATGTCAGAAAACTTATCGCTTCCGCTTGGAATTTTACCTATAAATTCTGTCGTAATATTATCAAGCTTTGTTTTTAATCGCCAATTTGTCATTGATTTTCAGTGAAAGTGAACAAATTGTAGGTATCAAGATTAATGAAAGTGAGCCTAACCTGTCTCTAATGTAAATTCTTTGATTGAAAAAAAAAATAGAGAGAAAGAAAAAAAAAAATAAACAAATGTTTTTTTTAAACATACAATTGGATTTACTTGGTTCAGATTGAGTTACTGCTTTTAAAGACGAACAAATTTTGCTTCTTCCTACTAGAAAGTGGTCGACCTTCGGTTTTAGTGCACAATTTTCCATTCGAGCCATGTAGTTGACTAGTTGTAAAAATATATGAAATATTTGAAAAGAGTTACTAAAGAAGCGCCTAACAAGATTGTTCACTGCCACACCTATAATTTCTGCTGCAAACTAATTGATACGAGTTGAATTGAATTAATACTGAGATGTGGCACTGAGAAGAATAAGAAAGAAGAAGTATGTTAGATGTAAATTAATTACGCGCCATGATCCGAAATAAATTATCGACACTTTTAAACTAGTTCGAACTTCATGGATCATAAATTACACAACCCGTGATTATCCGATTAAACAATGTAACTTTATATCCTGTCTATTGACATTTACAACTATGGCATAACAAATTTATGCCAGAAATTATGCGTGTTTTTTATTATTATTATTTTTTTTTTTTTTAAATCAATTTACCGTTAGACTCTCAATGCTGACCAGTGGTTGAAAGATGATTACATAATAATTGAAGTGGTGTTTAGATTTAAGATTACATAAGCGGTGCAACATTGCCACCGGGATAATGCGAATGGAGTTTTTAATTTTTATTTTTGAACCTTTGCATGACTTTGCCCTTTTTGTTGAAATATGCACCACGCCTTATTCTTGAGGTGAATTTAAATACTTTTTGTCATTCGTTGAACATAATATTCAACAGATACTATTTTTATGCGTATATATGTCGATTGAAAGATGAATTTACTGCACTTAGCTTAACTTTTTTAACGTAATGTTTAAATAGTCTATAAACTACGGCGAAACAAGACGCAAAATGCCAGTATATAAAGTGCTTCTGGGTGTATTTGGTGCCTCGGCTTTCAGTTTCAATCGAAAGGTCGCAAGTTCGAGACCACGTGTCTTAAAAAATCATACAGCTCATTATGAGGAGATTCTTAGACTAGCATTCTAGAACGTTTCTTAACTTTAAGTAAGACTTAAGTACTCGTTCAACTAGGTTTATCTTACACTTATGGAATCACAGATAAAATATTACTTAAGTAGCGAATCTTTGCTCAAGTATCGTTCTAGAATATTGGTGTTAGTTTTATATTCTTAGTCTTGAACATTTAATCGTTTGTTTTTGTTTCGGTATTTTGCCATTATTGATGGCTGAATGAAAAAATTAACTACTCTTTACGTCCTTCCATAGGTAGTGAAAAAGTAAAAAATAAAATACCAAATATTTCAAAGCAAGATTACGATTGTTTTATGGCCAGTTCCTATTTTTCGAGTTTTGCTTCTGATCTTGATCGTGTAAAGATCACTGAATGAAGTTGCGACTGCGCTTAATCGTCAAATAAATATGAAAATTTGCTCAAGATCGCCATCAACACGTACGGCGATAAAGCAACGCCATAGACTTTCACGTCATAAATGACGACGTTAAGTATTGTTTTTAAACAGTTTTTATTTGAAAATCTGCATATTAAAGTCGTTCTCATGAAAGGACCTGGCCTATAGTATCTTTTTTCGATTCGTACTAAGATGTGCCTTTTGTCACACCAATAACTCAAATTCATATGTAGGTGTATATAATTCTTGCTAACTTGGAAAAGGTCAAAATTTTCGTTCGATACTCACGAAATTTGGTGCAACCGTTAGAACTAAGACAAGGACCGAAGTTATTGATTTTGGTGCGGATCGGCTGAATTGTACTTCCGGAACGTCCGTTTTTATTCTAATTTTGGAGGTTTTCAAAGTTGATAAAAACATTAGTACTCCGACAAAGATCGGGCATACTGATTTTGGTCCGGATTGACCGGACGTTATCGTCCGTTTTTATTTTTTTTTAGGAGTTAAAATCCTTGTGAAATCAATAGATCAGTCATGTGTTGACGTCATCACGTTGTTATCAATTGAAACTGGGTCCAAACAATTTGACCTATCTAATTTTTTCAGTAAGAAAAGTGAAAAAACATTTCTAAAGGCTGAGGATCACGGAAAAAAAAATTTTTTTGTTTTACCGGTGGCTTATGATATTCTGCATAGTACGATTAACTTTCTACCTCATTGTTCTTATAAAATTTTCAATCTCTTTACATTTTTCGTAATCCTATGGGAATTTACATAGGCTTGTGATAACGATATAAGTTTGTTTGGACTCAAAATCGTCTACCTTCACACTATTGATATATTTCAAACAGGTTGTGACGTCATACGTGACTGATATATTTCAGAGTAATTCTTCTTTCGTTGCTAGACGAAGTAGCTTGTCTAAAACCTGCTTTTTATAGCGCAGTCTGCTGCGCAAGAGTTTTTTTTATTGTAATGTATACTCTTGTCGTGTACGCACATACAACACTGTACAGTAGCATGTACGAAATGTGCATCAATGTGAGAAATTTTTTCGCGGTGTTATTGGTGATTATTGAAGATTCACTCGTTGATTTGTTTTGATTCGTAAAACCGTTAAAAATTTTCGCTCAAAACGATGCCGATGCCGTTTTTATTTTAAGGCCATAAGTTACACAGACGAGCGAAATACCAAATGTTAAGGTTGCCGTAGGGTAATGACACACTTTTCGCGCTCGAACAATACCAACACAAAAATACGCGTAATTTATATGCGGTGCTAACAAAGAAGGAAAATAAGAATAAAAAAATAAACTGAAGAAAGAAAGCAAAAAAAGCAGGAAAACAACCAACCACAAAAAAACAAAACAAAACACATCAATTTGAAGAACACAGTTTAACAGGATTTAACGGAATTCGGTTTTTCTCAATTGAATGACCATCGCGCACAGGTGCTTATTCGGACAAGTGCATCCATTCATGGCAGCGGTCATTTATACGTACGCATAATCCAAATATAACGTTATAAGTTGCCTAAAAAGTTAATCTCCACGAAGTAACGACATATTTGCGGTATATTTATGAATTTGGGTTACTTACGAGTACCTACAGAAGAATAATTTTTTCTTTATGGGCTTTTATTGTATTTCCATTTATGTATTTCCGCAGCAAAGGTGTTGTATTCAACAATGATTAGCACGAATCTAGCCTTAGATTTTAGGCCCAGCTACTGATTGACGGATGGAACAAAAAAAAAATCATTGGTACACCCTATACACAGACCGCTGCGTATAAATAATGCGAAAGGAAAAAAAAAATTTTCATAATCCAACGGCCTGTCCACGTTCCTATTTCTACATGGTGTAAATATAATAACGGGTGTTCTAAAAATTGTGCACGTGTTTTTCTTCAACCACAGACAAAACTCACTAAAATGGGTTAGAGTAAAAAAGAGCAGAAAGAGTTTCGCCCTTAATTTATTTTTAAAATTGCTAAGTTAGGCCCGCGGGCGCTGTTTTTCTCCTGCCATTGTTGGTTAAAAAGAACAACAACAATAACACGTACCTTTTCCTTTAAAAATGTGCTTCGTAGAAATAAGAATGTTGGTTGCTCTACTAGACTATTCAGCGTTGCCAGAAAAGTTTATTGTACTCGATCGAACTCGTTTTAATGCTTAAAAAATTAGCTAGTTCCACGCAGTAATTTATTTGGTCAAAAATTATTGTAAATATTGACTTTTTAATATATTATTCAAGTTCTTTCCCAACCCATACATCATGTAGCTGTCCTTTATAATATTAGAGAACTATTGTGTAGTAAAGAAATTCATCAAGTTCAGAAATTTTAAGAACCAGTTTTATATTTTCTACGAATCATTAATTTTATCCGTTCAGTGGTATTCCAAATGACAATATAAAATGTTATTATAGTTTTTACAGAGGATGAATGGAGCTCATATTTGTTCTTTTTCAAGTCCAACGGTAGTTATATTGTATGTATCTGGAAATAAAATTTTATTTCTTTTTTTTTACACTTCTCGATATGAAGGAGTCAATTATTGGTTTATTGGGAATAAGTTTTGCATTGGTTTTGAGTAGAAAAGATGCCAAAATACTTGTTTTATTGGACAGTTCTCAGTTTTTCCCCTTGTATTTATTGAGTAGAATTTATCGGATTTATTTATTTTTATTTAAAAATGAGTTTTCTCTTACTTCATACCATTTGTAGAATAGTGCTTTTATAGTCAAAATACGAGTTTTACGATTTTCGATTACCTCTTCCTTTGCCTTTCTCGAAAAAACTAACTTATGTCACCGTCTATAAGTTGTAGATACAATGTCTTTGGAGGGATTTGCAGTTGCATATTTGTATAAACTTTCGTATTCATTTTCAACCCATTTGTTTTTATTGAAAATATTTTACGAAGTACCTATTTTATGTTTATTTAGTTAATAAAATTGAGACGATAGAAAAGGCATTAAGATATATCCCTGTAGATGAGATGCACAATTTTTTGACTGATAATTCGGATATTTTACGCATCGTTTCGTTTTTTGGAGATAGTTCTTCATCAAAGCTATTAAGTCATTTGACAAATATATGTTATACGAATTTTTAAAATCATCATAATATTTTGTGGGAAAGGAGTTGGAATTATCTTTAAAAATATTCGTCCGTTGTAGTTCCGAAGATTTTTTTGTGTTTAAGTGACTGGAAAAAAAAAATTGGTTTTTCGCATTTTTTATTCGGTACGCACGATTAGTTGAATTAGCATTAAGTCATGTAAATAAGTCTATTCGAACTATTGATGAGGAAGTAGCCTTATGAATTTTGTCGCATTCTTCAAATTTCTTTGCCCACAAAGTAATTTAGGCAGAAAAACTCGTCAGCAACAAATTTAAAAAAATGTTGTGAAATAAAGTATCTGCAGACATGAGAAAATGATTTTGGCTTACCTATGTATCCGTACAAAAAATACCTATTGCACTATTTGGTGGTAGGATGTTAATGACGAGAAATTAGTCTTTCAGAGGATCTATAGAAACATTACTGTGGTAAGGAATTCATTTTCAATGGACTACATTTATAAATTCAGTGCCCGCGTGCGTTATTATTACTTTTTAATTTCTTCACTCTAATTTCTGATTGTAGGCACGGTTTTTCGTCTTGAATCACTTTAATATTTCTTGCCGGTAGGCTTCACGAATAATGGAATGTTACATTTTGTATCAACGACTGTCCAGGCTAGAAAAATGAATCATCTAAATTATTTGATAATGAGGTTTTCGTAACTGTCATCACCTGAGGGAAAACTTATTACTCAAGACAAGTGTGATTTATGTTCGCTTTGTGTTAGATGATTTTCGTTGTTTTCAATTTTCGATTCTTCATTTAAATTTTTTTTCAAGGTATTATAGCCTCATGTTTTTGAATTGCGGGCCGCGTTTCCTTAGACTAAATTCATTCTGAGAACTAAAAAATTATCTGAATATTGAGGAGTTAGTACCTGCTGCAATTATGATAAATCGGTTACAGTTCAAATTTATTAGCGTTTCTCGATACTCAGATTTGAAACCAACATTATTTTTTCACAATAATGGAATCTTTCTATTTTCAATGTTGAATGCCTTTAGTGAGTCAAATGAGTGGGAAATACCGTGAAGTCGTCCTTTTTTCAAGCTTGTCTCGAAAGTTGCATAACCAGAGCGCCGTAATTTTTGATGTTTTTTCATTCGTTTTTCGTGTCAGTAACTCACTAGACTTGTTATATTCCATTATGTTGCCAGCGGATTGTTAATATTTCTGTTTTGTTTTTCGTTGCAGGTGAAGATGAGAAAAATGGACTGATTAAGGACAAAATTAAACGTGGAGATAGAGTAATCAGACACGGAGGTAAGACAATACAGCGTTCCATGCCCGTTTCGTTGTATCATGTTGTTTAATTCATTTGATGATGAAATAAAATTTATTAATTACTCCACCAAAATTATGTATTTTACATTATTCCTGGAATTACATTAATATTTTATGGGAGCTTGAAACAAATTTTATTTCAAAGATTTCTTTTTTAAATGTGATTTCATAACAAATTGTAGATATCATATCAACTTGTTAGTATGAATTGCGGAGCCATGGGAATGTTTATTTATGAAAAATTGTAAATTACGTTTCAAACTTTATATAGGTACTTATATTAAACTGTTCATTAGGAACAGAGATTATTTCCTCTTCAATATTCTTTTCTTCAGTTTTATTTTGAAATTATTTCCAATCTTTCATTTAGAAATGGTGAAGGTGAACATTTTATTCATTTTTTTCTAACAATATGGTATCAGTGCTCGCAATTCGGGCTAGGGCTCAACTTTTTTTTTTTAATTAAGTACAAAAAATGTTCGATATTAATTTTTGATCTGACCAGTCATTCGAGATAAGTTAATAATAAAATTTCTTCAGCTGGAGTTTGGAGGGAATATGGTTGTGAAAATTATACTTGATGTTGTAACCTATTTAATACATTTCCACTTTATACTCCATAGTTACCGAATGACTCGATTTCATTGTGTTTGATCAGATCCGGCCGCGTAGTGGTAATTTCAAGTTGAATGAAAATACCATTAAATACGTCTCAATGGAAGTATAGAAACTGCTTAAGTTTTGATGTTAGAATTTTTCGCATTTAGTTGACGTAATATTCTATGCAATACAGTAAACGAAAATTTGAGATTTTGTCAATTAGTTCAACATTTTATTCTTTGCAGATTTTGGGAATTAGACGAAAACGCATTACAGAAAAAAGACTTGTAGAACAGAAGTTTTTGTCATTTATAATTTATTGATGATCACTTTATTTCCTCCTATTTTCTTCGAAAGAAAAAAACTGAAACGAGCGAGTCCAAAAAGTAAGTGCATATATCTATCGACTTCGGTTGGTTGCATCACTAATTAAATCCTCAAAAAAAGAAAGATTGTGTTGCAGTCACTTCACTAAAATCGAAACGTGGCCATGTTTTCGAACATTTTTGAATTTGATACAAAAAGCGTTCTCGAGACTTTTTTCCATTTTTCGAATTCAAAAAACTACCTACTTCTTGTTTTAAATTTTTATTTTTGTTTTAATGATTCCAATTAACTTGCTTGAAACGTAAGAAACAATGCTCCTCATGTTTTTAATGCATTATATATGATCCAACCTACGACAAAGATTCACCGAGTCCATTGCCTAATATTTTTATCGAATTGCAAAAATGAAAAAAATCAAAGCCGAATTATTAATTTTGACTTTTTTTACATTTTAGCTGTAAACATCAGATTGAAGATTGGCTTATTTGATAAGACTTTGATTGTCTGTTTTGAAGGGATGCATAGTTTTCCATATCAAAAATGTGGTTTTTGTGTTCTTTCAAACTAGAAGTTCTATCTTTAAATTTATTCTGATCGCCAATGTTGTACCTGAACTACTGCGAGAGAACTAATTTTTGCAAGTTTGTCACTTTCTTATGGTGTGTATAATTCCATAATCAATCTGATGAATTAAATGGTCATTGTTCCTCGTCACATTCACATACTACAGTTTGTTCAAAGAGAAAAAACATACGTCTTCATTAAATGCAGCCTCACCTTAAGTTTATTCTTAGCTGTCATTGAAATGATCTACCGGCCGGCTCTGTTTGACATGCACAATGTCGAAGAAATATTTCATTAATAACCCTGTCATTTTTTAAATTTTTCTTAAGGGGGGAGGTAAATTATGAAACTTTTCCAAGTATTCTGTACATAAATGTAGATATACAATATATACACGTTATTGGTTTTGCGTTTAATTACCTTATTATGTTCTATATCTTTCTTTCTTGTTTACCCTTCACGTATACTTTGTGTTAGATGTCAACATCGTAGTATTAGATGACTTCGATCGCCGTAAAACAACACCATTGTTGGGTTTATTGTCCACCACGGCAAGAACCTTTATTCAAGAGGGGACAACGACTGAATTTGCAACCCACGTTTATGGTACGACAGTCGGCGATAAATATGCCCACATTGTCAGTACCGGTTCGAAAATTTTCTACGACAGTGTGCGTCCGTTAAAAGACAAAACTGCTGATCCGATAATTACGATACCGGCTCTAGATTCGTTAATCTTCTCCAACGAAGATAACGATATCGTTCCCTCGAAAGTGATTCATGAAAAATCTTCGGAAAAATTATCGACCGAAAAGCATGTGCATAAATCAACCAGCGAAAAACACGTCGCACCCAATGGAGAAGAATCGGCGAACAAGCTTTCAAAATCTCTGAAGCCAAACATACTTTTAGTATCTGAAAAAATCCCGGTCACTGTGAATGGCCCTGCTGATACTACTCCGAAAAGCGTCCACAATCATGTATCCGTGAGTAAAGAGATTTCAATCATCAAGCCTGCTAGAGTGAAAGTCAAAAACGAGTTACCTACGTTCACTGTGAAACAAGACTCGCCTGAAGTAGAAACGAATATTAATCAGATTCAGAATTCCGAATTCGAAGTCGATAATGTTATCTTATTGAGTAAAAATGAAAACGAATACGCTGCTGAAAAAACACCTCACCTTATCACAACCACGTATTTTGGATTCGCTGATTTTGTGACTACAGCTGGCAATACGGTTATCATTTTCGCACCACAAACAAAAAAACCTGTCTTCGAAGGCACTGTCACGTCGATTCGGGGTGAACCTGTTTTAGTGCAAAATACTGCTAATCGGTTTCGCGCCACAACAACAACAACAGCGTCACCACCTCCTCCTCCTACCACACCTAAACTCACAGAACCAGTCGAGTCAGCAGAAACAACCGAGTCGAGTGAAACAAAATTTTCCAGTAGTGAATCGACTGAAATTAACGAATCTAACGAATATGAAGAACAAGAAACACCTAGCCAGGAGACGGAGCTTAGTGTTGACTGGCATGAATCAAGCATTGAACAGGAATCCACTACACAAAAAGATCAGTATAAACTTGACGAAACAGTTCCTGTCACCATTCCATCCACAATTGAAACCACTGTTGAGTCTGTTGATTCAACTCAGGAATCTGTTACAGAAAACCTGGATGAAAATCTGGTCACCACAACTCTTGGTGAGGATCTAGTCAAAAATAAAGATGTGCCATTTTTAGAAAATAACTTTAATTTAGAATCATCCTTCTCTACTGATGTGACGCCATCGTCTACAACTGAGGTTTATCAAACTGTTTCTTACACATCATCTTCACCCTCACTGCCAAGTGTAGCATCATCTTCCGAATCTCAGACTGGGTCTTCTGTTGTTGTACCAACTACCGAAGAAATGTCCGAACCAACTACACAATCAAACGTCCTCGAATCAGATGGCACCAGCACCGAAACTGACAATGATTTGAAAAACAGTGACGAGCCAGTCACCACAGAAAGGGGAAAAAGTGAAGAGCCTGTGCCCACAACCACCCCCAAGCCTAGTAAAAGTGAAGAAGAAGTAGAATTAATATTCAAAACATTGTACACAACCTATACTTATTTGACTACATACTTCGAGAAAAGCACTACACAAGTTAAAAGCAGAGAAGAAGTTGTCACAAATGTTATTACCTCCACCTTGGACAGTGAATTTTTGCAACAAGCCACTGATCCTGCTGTGGCTGGACTGTTTTCTGGCTACAGAGAGGCCAAATATTTACCAGCCAGTGCGGGAGTAGGACGGCCAACAACCTTTTACCATCAACCACAAAGTGACCATTTTAGTGAAAATGAAATAGTTTCATCAAACAACGAGGCTAAAAAATCAACACCGTCACTCAAATTTCATCCAAGACTAACAGAGAGTAAAATAAAACATTTATATTCCCCATCCCTTGTCGACCACTCAAGTAAATTAAGTCTTCACACCCATATTTCATCAACTGCTGACCCACATGCCCTATTGAAGACAAGATTGTATGCCAGTGCTGGAGCATCACATAGATTAGGACCATCATTAAGACAGACACCTCCACTGCATTATTATAAGAGCACAATTATACGACATCGGTCCTCAAACTCTGTTGAATCATCAACATCTGTTGCTCCATCTTCTGTGAACAACATACCAAGTGAAAAGACTGTTCACGATACTATTGTGTCTGAGGAAATGTCTCATAATTCAGTAATAATATCAGCTCCTTTAATTAGCACCAAAGAAACAACTGAGCAGACTCCAAAAAAAGTATTTTTGAATAATGATTCTGATGATGATCAGCTGAGCCAAGAGAGTAATACTGAAGAAACACGCCCAAATCCATCTCTTATTTCTTTGCAAACAAGTTACACCACCTATACCTACTTTACAACAATCTATAAAGGATCTACCAGTGATATTATAAGTCGGTTAGAGACTGTTACAAATGTGAATACAGAATTGATAAAACCTAGCAGCACTGAGACATCATCATTAAGTGACGAAGTCACAGCCCCAGTTACATACTATACAACCTATACTTATTGGACCACATTTTATAAGGATGGGAGTACAATGATCAAAAGTCGCCAGGAGACTGTATCTAGTGTCTTGACAGCCACTCCAACGCAGCAACTAAAAATTGAAACCATTGAACCTACCACTTCTACTTCATTATCAGATCCTGTAACCTATTATACCACATTTACCTATTTTACAACTTCTTATGTGGGTAACTCATCTGTAGTCAATAGTCATTTACAAACAGTAACCAATGTAATTGAGGCTATCAAAACCACTACTGAAAATCCAGAAGCAGCTTCAGCTAGTCCTCATCCTATATTCTTATCTACTGCATCAATATTATCCTCAGTTGAAACAGAAATAATTGGGAATTTCATTCCTGTACCACCCACAAATACTTCAAGAACTGACTCTAATGGTTCATATTTGCCAATCATTGAAAAGACTTCACAAATTCTGCTTCCCCATCAACTAAATGGCTCATCAATGACACCTGTTCAAGATATTTTGAAACCAACTGGAACAATTTCAGTGGAGGAAGGAAAAATTGTGGATGCTTTTAATATATCGACAACATTTTACACAACTCGAGTTATTGGTACATACATACAAACTTTGTATGCTGAGCTCATTGAAAGTACTTCATCTGTTCAAGTCAATACTGAGCAACGTACAAACCTAATCAGTCCGTCCACTATTATTCTAAATGATAGAATCTACCAAACTGGGTTGTTACTCACCAATGAAGGGTCAATAGTTAAGGGCACTGAGACTACGCACTATGCGACTAAGATTATTGGTAGTATAGTAAATGGCCAGTACTCATCAGTTACAGAGACCACATCTAGCATTCAAATTGCTATCACTCCAACCAAAACGGCCGTTATCCAACCTACTTCTAGCCTAGAAGCTTCTTTACCATCAGTTTCATCTACCACTGAATTTACAGCTACATCTCCAACCCCGGAAGTAATTGAAAGCTCTTTAAATGATCAGCATGAAAGCAGTGAAGAAGACGACAAAACAAAAAATAAGTCACGCCGAAAATCATTCACTCCTGTCATTCGGCCATTTGCTTCACGTTCGAGACCCACTTTTCTGCCTAAAAAGAAAACTGGTGAGCCTACCAGTGTTGCCACTATAACCCGAGGAATTACACCTACCATTGTTGCTAGTCCAGCTGTAAAGACCAGTGAGACCCGCGTCTTTGGCTCAGCAAATCGCAATCGATTCGCTGGAGGAAGCCGGAAAATTTCCTCAACTCCAAAATTAACTGCAGAAGTGCATTCATCAGCAACCCCCACATCTAGACGATTTTCAAGAACTAAATCTAATGTGCCATTTAGTCCTACGAGTACATTCCATCGTTCTTCCTCATTGTCATCATCATCATCTTTCCTCGGGTACAGACGTGGGGGTAATTACCGACCAAGTAGTACTAGACCTGTAGATGTTCAGTCGAGCCATGTGTCAGCTGGTTCGAGATTCAGGATTCGACCAACTCCAAGTCGACGTTTTAACTTTGTTTCAACAACGGCAACCCCCAGGACAGAAGAAGAAGCGGAAGATGGTGAAGATGCCCCAATAATTACTGAACAAAATTTTGCTCCGTACGATGAAGAAGAAGGTTCTTTGGAAAAGCTACCTTCTGTCACGACTGAGGTCAGCCATCGAAATAATCCTCTATTAAGATTTCGTAAACCGAACTCTCCGAGACAAAGTGCAGCTCCAGCAACAACCACTGTTAGATCAACAACGCAACGAAGAAGCATTGGAGCTCGCCGTAATGATAAGACGACTCCACCCTCAACTACTGCGAAACCATCGACTTCATTCCCTCCCAGGTCAAACTATTTGACTGGTAAATTACGTTTAAAACCGGCCAACAGTCTCTTCCCTCAGAAGAATGTACCCAAAAACGAGGAACTAGAAGTAGAAAATGGTTCACCGGATACGTTTGAAGATGGTTCCGTCGATGTTGAGTTAACGGAAAACGGAGATGATGTCACGGAACTGGGTCCTGATCAGAATTACGAAAATTCCAACGTCGAAGAGAAGTCGACGCGTGCCTCTCGTGTGTACAATCCGATCTCCGTGAAGCCATTCCCTCGACGAAGTCGCGTAAAACGTCAATCAGAGTTTGGTTACAAGTATGAAAATTCTCGTGGCCAAAATAGTCGCTATCGACGTCCAACTGCGTCACAAAATTCGTTTCCGGACTACCTGTACTACGATGACACGGAGTACACGACCGAAGATATTGCAGCTCGTAGCATTGGTGCCGCTCGTAGCAGTTACTCCAAGTCGAGAAACACCCAGCAATACCAGCACTTGCACCAGCCTACGTATCAACAGCATTCCGAGCATCACAGTGCCCAAAAAATTCGACCGTCTGGCGTCTCTAGTGGACGAACTCCGTTTACGCTGCGTGAGAAGTCAACGAGTACTTCGCCGACACCGCAACGCTCGTCTAGTCGTCATCGTGGCACGCCTGGTCGCAAGCACGACAGTTTTGTGACGAAAAGACCGTCACGACAGCGTTATTACACCACAACGACGGAGCCGTCGTACCGGAGTAACAGTCGCAAACAGTTACCCACTCGAAGGACGAGTAATACACGGTCACGGTACAAAGAGAACGACTATAGCAACGCGAATACGTATTCGTCGATTAATTTCGACGGCACCATCACTGTGACGTACAAAATACCCACCGAGGCGACCATACCGATCGTCAACGGTAAGGTAACCGAGTACAAGAACGTGGTTACTGCCAAACCGAGCACCCAAGTTCTTGGCCCTCACCAGTATAGCACGGTGACGGGTAAAAACGGGCTAACCACCCTGCAGCTGGTGGCCGAAAATAGTGAAACGATGCTGAACGGTGTTGTCGAGGTGACGCGCTACGTCATCCAAGAATTCCCAACCAGCAGCATCACCTTTACGCCGACCACAATTCGCGGTCGCAAGACTTCCTTCTCCCACGTCATACCGAGCACCGTGTACGAAGTTCGGCCCGAAGTTAGCACTGTACCGCCGCAACTGAACGCGAACGCGCCTTTGGCTAATTTGCTGTTATCTCAGCTGTTGCTGGGTAACCTGGGTATCCAGCAAACTCTCAATCCGCTCCTTGGCCTGAATGCGCAGCACGCGAGTGGCGTACCGGTGACCGAGTACAAAACAAAAACGACCAGCTACGTCACCACCATCACCCACGCCACTTCTACCGTCATACCGGTCACGTTTCGTGGTAAGGAAATAAAAACGACCATCGTCGACAGCTCCACCCAAGTGATCACCGCTACCGAGTATCTGACGGACACCATTGTCGTCACACCGACGAACGTGGTGCAGGCTCCCGCAAACCAGCTAAATACGTTGCTGCTGCCAGCGCTGTTGCAGGCGCAGCTGCTGAATCAGCCGCAAAATAACGCAGCCGCCGCCCTGCCGCCGTCCTCGTCCGCTGATGAGAATGTTGCCGACAATTTGCAACTGATCCAAGATAATCCGACGCCTTCGAGAGTGCTGAAGAATTCGTTCAATTTGGAAAACGATAATGCGAAAGTGAAACCGAAACCGTTCGACTCGCCGATTGAGCCGGCTGAAACGAGCGTCGTAACGCTATACCTGTCTGGTAGAAGACCCGGCGAATTCAGTACCGTCTTGTCGACGGTCACTCTGGACGAAGACAAATCAGCAACCCTGCGTAAACGGCACATAGACACGGTGCAGCCTTCAGATTTGAAACCCTCTGATGTGCCTTCGCTGCACGCGTCCTTCGGCGCGCCGAGCGACGATTACGTCGACTCGGTCGTAAAGTCTGGACTGAACGATATCGCCCTACAGTCGCTGGAAACGGATCGTGAAACGCAAAGTCTCGAAAGCATAATCGGTGACGTGAGTGAGCACTTGTTGAAAAAACAAGATTTGGCTACCTCGTCAGAAAACGAAGGAGCATCTGCGCTAAGCACCCAAACCCTTAACCCAGAGTCGAATCATTTTTTATGGAAAACTTCCGCTGACGACGCCCCGTTTCAGCGGAATTCTACAATTTTTGTAACTAGGGGCGAAAGAAAAAAACGTAACACAGTCGACGAACGATTTGGTATTAAAATAAAAAAAATTATTCGACGACCGAAGTCATCGGAGACGACGACGAGATCGAATATAAATTGGCCAGAGAAATCGTTATTCCCTAACGAATCGCCAGCTGTATATAATTTTCATGAGAAATCGATCAAGCTGGCTCCCAAATCCAGCAGTGCTCGAAGCTTAACAAATCAAAGCGGTATCAATCAGCCGGAAATCGATAATAATGGTATGTCCACAGGTAAAATGCACCATGCATTTTTGCAATTGCGTTATCGTTTCTTTTTTTTTCTTCCTCTTCCTTCTTTTCTAATCGCTTCTTCTGTTTGTTTACTTTTCTTTGTAAATACTATAAGAAACGGTATATTATACGTTTCTGTTTCATTAATTATATTAATTATGCCACTAATTATCTTCGGTGGCCGAATTTTCGAACAGTATAGGTAGAGCTATTGACAATGATGTCAGAAAGCTTTTTTTGTTCAATAGACTACCAAAATATTTGAAAATATTTTTCCTCTAAATAAAGTCAAACTGGCAATGAAACGATGGAAGTTTTCTTTTCAATTTTAGAAACTTGAGTTAAAAAAAAATATCAGGGAATTGATGATTTCAAAGAGATCAAAACAATAAAAAGTCGTTGTAGTCTTTATGTCAGACAAGTGATCCGCTTGATCCACTTATGATTAGAGTGTGTGACGAAAGGGAGAGAATCGGAGGCAAAGAATGAAAACCAAACTTGAAACTAAATTTTCTATATCAAAAGTTTTGTAAAAAAAATTATTTCGGACCATTTATTGATCAAATCAAAAATTTAAGGAAAATCTTTATTTTCAATCTTAATATCTTTACTGAATCATCAGAATTATTTAAAACTATTAATTTATCGTCTACAAGAGTCACGAAAAAATATGAATAATTATAGTCGCTTGTGTAGGAGGCGGGCATGGTGGAATGTTTGCGCCTGAAATTTCTAGAGTAAATGTTTCTCCATATTTTTCTATCACATGATTGATTACATTGTAAATAGAAATCGAGTTTTTCCAAAAGTCGGGAAATTTTCTAATTTTTTGTCTCAGGAATAGTGATCGGTTTTTTTTCTTTGCCTTTCAGTGAGCTAATTTGCCTCATTTTGATTGAAAACGTGGGTAATTTCAACCCGATAGTACGGAATATTCAAATTACAAATAAGTAATTTGAAGAAAATTGAAAATTTCAGTCTCGAAAAGTCTTCAATAAATCATTAAGAATCAACTGATCTTAAGTACGAGGTTTCAGTAGAATTAAAATATGGACTTATTCTGAAAAATTCATCAAATTCTTTATTTATAAACGAATAAGGATGAAAATTTTGAAAGATGTCACTGATAGTTTGTTTTTTTAATGGTAAAAAAATTTTCAAATATTTCTAAGTCGCCGTTGGATATTAAAAAGTGGCACTCGATTTTGGTCGTTTTTTTTCATTTTTTTTACCTAAGACTAAAGGAAATTTGGCAAAATATTTCTTATTTATTGTCTTTTTTCTTTTACTCGTCACCTAACTTTGATACACTTCACAGCAGTTACTCGAATTTTTGAAAACTCGCTTATAATATCGATTACAATGTTACCTATTTGAATGATGTACTCGTTAACCAAAAAACTGTTAATTTTTTTTTAGAGTATTTTGAGCACCGTAAATTGGGGCTACTTGGTCACTTACTCTCTTCTTAATTACTTTGTTGCCGTTGCTAGTGTAATGTTCAAAAGAGCACTTGAGTGTTGGCTTCTGTGTGGCACATCACTTGCATTCTAATTATTATTATTATTATTATTATTATTATTATTAATAATATTATTATTATCATTATTATTATTATTATTATTATTATTATTATTATTATTATTAATTGATCAGTTGTCAATTGCAGGCCGAAAAATAACTTCTGATCCCTGGGGGATAGCGAAAGACTTTTTTTGGGAAGGGGGTTGATAATAGTCGACTAAACATTTTAAAATTGCTAGTTAAAAATTTTTTAAACTCAAAATAACACCCACTATAATGCCCAATTAGTACGAATTTACCAACTAATAAACAACTGGCATAGTTTTTCCATCTGACCAAGAGCTTTGGTGGAATTTTCCACCCTATATCTCCCCCATTATTGCGTTCCTGCCTGATACTTTGAAGAATTATTTTAGTGATTAATTTTTTAGTAACGTGATTGTATGTTTGACTTTCTTATTGAAATGATATTGTTTCGAGAACGATCATCGCTGAGATTGAAGACTTGAAGGTACCTAGTGATTAGTTCATGCTGCGCTCTTGTTTGTGATTTAAAAGTTTTTGTAATTATATAATTTTCCACTGATAGATAACCTTACTGACTTGTTGCTATCATTTAGTTGAGCGGCTAAGTTATCTATAGACCTTCAACTTCCTCATTCATGTGCTGAAAAATTTTTTAAAATATCTACCTATTGATGAAAGTTCTTTCTGGAACTCGAGAGTTTTAAGTCCTTAAGCATTTCTCCACTTCAGCAACCGTTAGGTGGTAAATATTTTTAATTCTAAATAAAAAGTTTTTGTTTTCACCATTCTCACCCTTCCTCCCAAACATTTATTCTTCCTGCATTTATGCTCCCTGCATTAAATCAGATAATTCATTAGTAGTGTTGTGAAAATTGTTAAGTGTAGTACAAGAGGTAGTCGGGTACCTAGTTTTTGGTTCAGGTGATTTCCTTCTTATGCGTGCAGTTTTGTAAATGAATGGTTTTGGTGTAAGAAGTTGTCATTCAAAATAGTGTTTTTTTATGTGAATAAGAAACAATAGCAGCTAAGTTAAGTCTCATCACTTATGAATTAAAAACTTTCGAGTACAATATTTAGCCTGTCTGAAGTCTGAAAGTGTCGGATAGTTGAAGAATTTGTCTTGATAAATAATATGCTTGTGTTAATGTTTTGAAGTATATTTTTACAATAAAAATGTGGGGACCTGCCACATATTGTTCGCATATAAAATATATTTGTCAGTTACAGCTAATAGTGGAATGGTCATGTGGTTAAGTTTACCGCTTTTAGCTGGCAAACAATATGTAGGATGCCAGTTCGAATTCCTGAGCTGTCAGGCCTATGTCTGGTGATCCTTGACATATTCTGAACATGCACACTCCCTAGCAGTGTGTGGTGAAACTCATCACTCTTCTTACCTTTGCAAGTCGCTGGTAAATAGCATCCTGTATTTGGGAAATTATAACTATACAGTAGTGTAAGTCTATGAGTGTAAAGTGTAGGTGGCATGCTGTTCACATCCAACCTCCCACAGCATCTAATTATGCATTATCATTCGACTCCTCTGAGTCTCTCTAGAGGGGTGTGTGGGGACTCATCGTACTTTGTCCATGCATAAAATAATATTCACCAATTACAGCTGGTGGTTCAATTGCCATGTGTTTAAGTTCCCCACTTTTAGCTAAGGAATAATATATAGGATACCAGTTCGAATCCCTAAGCTGGATGTTCTACAAAAAACAGTGTACCTAGGTTATTTTGCAAGACATTTTTGGGTACCTTCTTCATATTTAATCGAGGCATCAGCCTTTCTTCAAAGCAACATTGATGAACTTGGTATGTTCTTTATAATGTATAAAATTATGTTTGATACTCAACGAATTATTTCAATATGAACATTTACTTACTTCATATTTTCACTTAAATTTTTGAAGGAAATGTGTTGGACCAAATGGCCTCACTTGATGGTAATGCTCATTCCTGGAACTACCACTATGAATTTTTTAATCATCTAATTGAAAATTTTAGATCCATTAAAAAAAAACTTATAACAAAAATGATTTCGATTACAGAATGAGTTCTACAATTTTAATATCTGATTGCGATTAATTGCCTAATTTTTACTCTTCAAATATTACAAGTTCGTATTTGATTTTTCATTCAATTTTATTGTATTTATAGTGGAAGATGAAGGTCGTGGAAGGTATAATTTAGCGACCAAGGTGATGAGTAATGGAGTTGAGGTGATTATAGCCCTCGATAAGAGTACATTACCAGGATCTCCACAACTTTTACGGGTCTTACCAACTTCCATCCGTCCCATTACTCTAACTCCAAGCACTGTAACTGACCATATGATAATGATGTTACCTCATGGACTTCAGGTAAATTCTAAGTCAGGATTGAAGAGTTTGACGAATGATATGAAAAAAATTAATCACTCGAGAATACCAGACTTACATCGTTTATTGTATTTAATTTTTAAATTTATTTTTTATCCTTCTATGCAGGATATTCCGGATCCATTTATTACAAAAACTTATCTTACCACATATACGTATTTAACGACTTTCTTAAATGATGGAGTTACTTCTACCTCGAGTCAAGAGAAAGTTGTATCGAATATTTTCACTGAAAATATTGACTCGACAAACACACTGTCAGATGTGTCGAGTGTGGATATGCACGTCACTTTATCTTCTAGTCCTATTTTGGCAACCAAAGTTTTTGAAACCACATACAACGTGGAGAATACCATTCGAGATGGTGCTACACCTCAAGTCGTGCTCAGTCAACAAACAGTTTCCAACACCATAACAGCTCCTGAAGATTTGTTACAGCCTTCAGAAGCGAGTTTCAACGAAATTAGTCCTCGTAAGTATGAAATAAATTTTCCACTCGATACATTGCGCTGTGTCAATATACATAGGTAATACATATATATAAAAAAAAGGTAGAAACCAATTTTTTTTTGCAATTATTGTTACACATAGTGCTGATTTTAGATCAGTAGCTTACCTAGTAAAAATTTATCATCTGGCGTACTTTTTCTCTCATTTTAATTTCAATTTTCAAAAATATTTTTGTCCTCCACTGATTTCACACCTTATGGATAGCAAATACAAAGAAGTGACCAATTATTGGCTCTAGAATTATGTACTTTTATTCAACTTATTGGAGATGTATGTGTAGATTTTCACTTGTTTTTGGAAAATATAAATTTTAAATTCCTGCTAACGTAAAAAATATTTTATTTTCAATTTTTCAAGCTTACTCAACAAATTTAAGTAGGTCATTGCCCCTTCTTCATCAATTTATTGTGACTTCTTTGTGAAATTTTTTTATTTTATGATTTTTTAAACATGTGGCAATGATGGATGAAGTTTTTCAGACTATAAAAGAAAACTGATTTAAATCTTTCTCTATTTTTGACGTAACATCAATTTTGAATTTTTATTGTCCGTGAAAAATATAATAATCTATCCAATTTTGCATGAATATAACTAAATATTTTTATTTTGATGAACTCAAAAACTATAGGCCTATATAATAAAAAATATATAAATATTTGATTACAGTGCCTTCCAAAGAAACACCAAACGAAGATTTATTGATACAGGCAACAGAAAAGCTGGGCACAAATTTTGAAACCAAAAAGGTCAACACCATTGATGTAAAACCATCCATAGCTCAAGGTGCAGACATCACAAAAACATATTTTGTCACTTACACATATTACAGTACCCTTTTAGAAAGTGGGTCAACAGTGGTTCGTTCGAATGTTGCCACCTCTTCGGATGTAGTCACCGAAAAATATTATGCACCCTTGAAGCGAACAAAAGTACCCACAAATTCTCCAAAGACAACTAATAAACCTATGAAAGAAAAGCCAACAACCAGTGTTGTGGAAACAGAAACATTGGTTGAAAAACCGATTCACATATTGGCCACAAAAACGTATCTTACTACTTTTACCTACTTCACAACATTGCTGCAAGACAATAAAATCGATAAATCCACGCATACCATGGTACGATCGCGGACCAAAGTTGTTCAGAATTTAGTTACCGAAACTTTGAATCCAGATTTGCTGAACTCTGAGTATTTATCAATTTTGAAAAATTCTCTACAGAAAGATTCGATTCCTATAACGGCAACTGCCACGCTAAATGATGGCCAGCGATTAGAAATCACTGCTATTAACGAGGTTTTGCCCACTGCTAGTTTCGATCAAGTCAGTTCTTCTCTAGATGAAAATGAAGTTTACTACAATGAAATAGGAAATGAAAATCCTTCTAAACCAGCAGCAGCATCTGCTGTCAATAGCACAGATCCAGTTAAAAATGCAAAAATCAACGAGACTCGGTACACATTTTCAACTGCAATACTGCCCACAGCAACAGTCTTAAAAACTGGAGTTACTTTATCTCCAGGCTCTCAAGTTATTAAATTCACAGATTTGGTCAGTGGTAATGTGTCCGTGATTCCAGTCTCAGATCCAGTTAGTAAACATCCGAATGGTGTACATAATGCAAATAGGCCGGACACAAAAATCCAAATGAATGATTTATTGAGTTTAGGAAGTGCTCTGAAGCCAGTTATTGATGCAATGGCTGGATTATGGCAAAATAATGTCAAATCCAATGTCATCAAGGCTAGTGATTCAAATATGAAACCAGTATCTCGTCCTTACGTGAACAAAAATTCGGCTGAATTGACAACCAATTTAAAACCTCCCAACAGAACACCTATTTACATTCCAGTTGGTGAGTTGCAAGAAGACAATGAGGGAGCTGAAAGTGAAGATGTTTACCAACACCAATATCCAGATGTAGACGAACGAAATACTCAGTCAGTCTCTGCAAACAAGGAGGCTGTGGAAAAACCATTGGTTTCTGGTGGCATACCCATTAGTCCAGGGCAAGTGATCACTGCCAATACCGATGTGATTGTTGGTACTCCTTCTGTTCTGGGTCCGAGACCTCCCATAAAGAATTCTAATGAGAAAAGCGATGTGCCCATTGGAATGCGACCACCACCAGTCACATCTTTAGTGCCTAATTTCTCCAGTGAGGAAGGAGACCGTGGTTCTTCATTTAGTCACAAGTATGGCGACTTTATAAAAATTCCACCAAAACCATTATCGCCAACGTATCTAAACAACGTGTTCCCTCCATCCAATAATATCAAGCATCCAATTAAAACACATTACAAATACGGCATTGATCAGAAAATTTCTCTGCCTTCTGAAATTAAATTTTCTAAAGTGCCACCTAATGCTGCACCTCCCCCATCTAGAAAACCAGCTCCAACTCTCGAACTTGATGAAAACCTTATACAGCCAGCAAAATTGCAGCATCCAATCCTCATTGAACACTCAACACTGAATCCATTATTGGTTAATCTTCGACCCTCGCAAGTAGCTCAAGTTATTATTCCGCATGGCAGTCAAACTGCTTTTGTTTACAGTGATGAACCCGTTTCACATAATACAAAAGGCGAAATTTTCAACGATCCATCACCATATCCTGAGGAGAATGTTAATCCTGGATTTGTGGGGCTGGAAGTATATGGTCCAGTGAATTCTCATTCACATCCTCATGCACAGGGTACTTCGTCGAAAGTGTCATCAAATACTATTCATTTGGACATTCCTATCAATCCGTTTGTTTCCAATGGTAGCATTACAGAGTCCCATCATTTTGTAACAGTCAACCTCGAAGCTAATTCGCCGATCATACCATCTTCTAACGAATTAGGCATTGTTAGTGGTGACCTACCTTATAGAAATGATGTAAAACAAAATTTCAGTGCGACAGTTCACAGCAATATTGGCATAGCTAATAGTCCCAGTAACCTGCATCCATGGCTACCTCCTTCGTATACAACTGAACGCCCTCACCAACGACCATATATCTTCCCCCAAGATAGACCACATGTTTCGCCCGATGTTGGAACCGACCATCATCCTCACTATAATCTCATAAATACGCATAATGAAAATGAGAACAGTGAAGAAAACGTCGAACCAATCGTATCTGGCGACCCAGATGAGCTCACACAGGAAACTAAATTAAAACCAAATTCAAATTCGGATTCAAATCCGCCAAAAAGTGAGAATTCATTCAGCTACAGCGTTAAAGAGCCTTCTGACGCAGTGGACAGTGAAGTTGATTTCGAATTTAATCATAATTGGGAAATTCTGAAAGAAAAGCCAGCCATTCGCAGTACCACCACTCGTACCACCGACGTCAAGAATGAGATCGACAGCAATTCAACGACCAGAGAACACGGTGATATCATCTATTCGCAGTGGACGAGTATGGAGTCTTCGTCATCAGTTAGGCCTAATTTCAGCGAAATAACAGTGCACGGAAACAGAGGTCACCTGAGTCCAACTATTGCTGTTGCTAATTTGGAACGAGAAAACACCACCAAAGTGAATAGGAAACCAGTTTCTAATCGTAATTCGCAGGACAATGTCGTTATTGGTATGTCACCACCTCCACTGCTGTCTCCACCATCTGCTCCACTGCCATCACAACCCCCTCAATCGATTCAGCCATCACGAATGCCACCCTCCTCAGCGTCAAAACTGCCTCGACCAGCAATTCCTAGTCTTAAACCTACGTCATCAGATCGAAAATCACCGCCACGACGTCCACTGCCAGTTAAACACAAACCAAAACCCACTAATCCTCCGTATCCATTTGAGAAGCCTACATCATCACCGCCTACAGTCAGGCTTAAGCCACCATTGATCATCGACAAACCGCCACCAAATATTTTGTATGAGACTAGCGGTCCAAATTTTGCCGCCGAGGAATTGATGAAGTTGAAACCGTTAAACGCAACTGGTAAAATAGAGCCGGTAAAGAAATGGCCTTCGTGGTCGACCACCTCCAAACCTAATAGTTCGCCACCAGTGTATGGAAACATTGAGAAAGTCCATGAAATCGACAGAAAGGAAGAAACCAAGTCAACCACGAAGACGACAACCTTAACCACCACCACCACCACCACCACCACCACCACCACCTCCACATCTACCCCTGCAGTTCCTGCTACCAGTAAAGGCACCACGGATACTTCGCCTACCCAGACAGATGCTAAAATAATTGTCGTCGAGAAACCTAATCGCGTAAGTGTGGACAAAACTACGGAACTTATTTCCAAATGGAACGAAAATGGTGTAATATCGAGTTCTAAAAACGACATTGATGAAACAGACGACGAAAAAAAGACTCCACTTCTGGAAATAATCGATCGTACGAAGAGCGGTAATTCGGGGCCGAATACCATTTTTGGTAATCTGTACACCAGACCTCCGCCAGCTAATATCGTCATAATACCCACTCATTCGACCACTCAACACCATACTGCTATAAGTATGGTGATCGACCAAGATCCATCTTCAGAAAGGGATTCTGACGCTTCGTACACGTTCAATCTGAAAAACAACAATATCGCTCCAACGTCCACGTATTCAGTGGGACAGTCAAAAGTACATCCTAAAGAAAACGAATCTGATATCAAGTTCGAACACACCGTTGTCACACCTACCTACTATGTGACGCATACGACCACCTCATTTGTCACCATCACCCAGTCCACAGTGGTGGAACGTGATGGGCAACCGTCCACGAGGACGGTGGTTCTAACAAAAACTCAAACCTCGACCCTCATCGATACCGTGACCAAAATCGAAACATTGCTGCAACCGACAAGTGTGCTATCGACCATCACCACCACCATTCCAATTACGGTGTCAAAGGAGACGGTTTCCACTGTCACTGCCGTTGATGCGTTCCCATCGACCGTCACACCTTCCTACAGCGAACAACCTTCTGAAAACGACTCTATATTTGTGATTATGACCGATAAGAAGTCAGGAGGCGGCCCTGTAGCCTCTGCACCGCCTATTGATCCAAGACCAACAGGATACGAAGTACAGGTGCCAGATGAAGCGAACGAGATCAGTCCTAATGATATTTTGTTCAGCGGAATTTATACGCAGCATTCTGACAACGAATGTCGACCCGAATGTAAAGTGACCAAAAATGAAATGTGCCAAAAGGTGGACAATACGATGAGATGCGTTTGTAGGCCAGGTTTTGCGAGAATTTTCCCAGATCATCCGTGTAAACGTAAGTATATATTATGCACTATGGTGTTTCTAAATTTTTTTTTACATCTGGCGTAAGTGCATCAGATGTTTTTCTTAAGAACGCTTTAATCACTTTTAGAAGAAAAAAAAAACAACCTGCTAATAATATTATCCTATTTTCCCTTTGTAGAATGCAATAACTTAGATAAATAACAGCCACGAATGAAGTCTTCTTAATTTTTCATAAGAGTTGTTTAATGTTGTTACGAAATTTTATTTGTATCAGTTGTATTAAAATTTTAGGAATGCCCTGATTACCAGTGGCGAATCTAACTGGTTCGAACTTAATAAAATTGGCCTACGCCTTTTGCAGGAAGGCCAGTTGTGTTAAAAAGGCTTTTAGGCTCTTTGTAATTTCATGTTAAATTATTAATTCCTGGATCTTGTAATTAGATGGGGCCTTTTCGAGCATTTTGTACCTGTTTTTTTTCTGACCCGCCACTGTCAAATTCCTTTATGCAGATCAGTTTGATTTTCCTTTTTCCCTTCTTGTCAATGGGGGTCAAGCTTTAAGTTTTTATTACTTTTGTGCTAATGAAAATATTTTGTCTGTCACTTACCTGTATAATTTCGCTTTTTAATATGAAAATTCTGAAAATTTACTCTTTTACGTTAATATTCTGCTAAACATGAAGATATATAGCTTAGATATTAAGAAAAAAACTGCATTAAGTAATTAATTTTTCCAAAAAAAAATTTTACAGTGAGCTGTCGATGTATATCATTGAAATAAAGTACTACCTAGATATCTAATTATTTTCCTTTTGTGGACGTTTCTATACGCTTAGGCCCGTACGCAAGAACGATACCTGAATATCAACAGTGACTTAAGAATTACTTATCTTAACAATATCTTTACAAAGTTATATCTATATATGTTTATGTATAGACATAACTGATGATGAAAAAAATGTAAGAATTTCTTAAGTATCGTTCTTGCATTCGGGTCATAATCTCTTCCGTGGTGCGCCTAGGCTTATAGTGAGTGAAAAATTATTTCAGTTCTTACTTATGCGTTGATATTTACTTTTTTAGCCACTTACACGTACGTTATGAGGATGCCATTGGATCGTCAAGGCTCCGATGAGATTCGGTACACCGATAGTCTCGCTGATCGTACATCACCATCTCATCAACAATTAACAGAAGCCACCAGGGATGGTCTCGATAGGATGGTCATGCAATCAAATTTGAGGGATATCTATCACGGTATTGTGGTATCTGGATTCGAACCGGCCAAAAAATCGAATAAAGCTGCTGTCGTTTACATTGTTCAGGTAAATGATGATCATTTTCTGTGAAAACGAATACATAAGTGGGTACCCACGCAGTTTGGTAATTGTCTATACTTAGAACATTTTTCAAATTCGGACTCACTATGTGTGCGGGGGTGAGTTTGAAGTCAGAAATCTAAATATTATCCACCAGAGGCTATTAAAATTCTGTCTAGCAACCATAATCGAAAAAGGATGATCACTACAGCTGATAAAACAAAATAAAATTAATATATAGTTCAACTATTTGTGAAAAATCGGTATAGTTTTCGAGAAAAAAAGGGTTAAAAATTAAAATTCTGTTGAAATTCTTCGTAAGCTTGGGCAATATTTCGTCTCTCGTATAGAGAGGTCAATCACCAAAATTATTTTCAAAGAAAAGCATTAAAAAAATTGATGAAAAAACAGGTCAGAATGACTTACTAAATATACAGTGTTACACAATAATTTATTGGCGAAACAAATTAAAACAGCATTTTGGGTTGAGAAAATTTTTGATAATTTTTTGTCAAGGAACCAAAAAATATACGACATGAAGTGTAATTTGAGATGAAAGAATTAATAAAAATCACGAAAATTTCCCCTTCGCCTTTTTCTATCCTTTTTATTTATGTTTTTTGTTTCTTTTATTTTCTTTTATTTTTCTTTTCTTTTCCATATTCAATACACCGTCGTACAAGAGGGTTCTAGCCTCTGAAATTTCGTAAAATAATAATTTTTCATCGAAAATAAATAGCAGAGGTGAATACTTAAGTCTTCGTATTCCATTGAATGTTAAATCTACTAGGTTTTTCTTTGCCAAAGTACCGATTTTATTAATGAGGCTAAGGTGAAATAAAGTTAATGACATCACCCAACGAAAACTTAATCTGTTTGCGTGTTCTTGAAGAAACAGAATTTAAAAAACACTATGAAAAAAGAAGAGGGGAAAATGGAAAAAAATGGTGAAAAATTGGCCACATGTTGTTGCGTGTTGGCCGTTTGGAGACAGTAGTCGCTGCAACCTGCAGTACGTTTTTCAAATTTAGTTGATCGTTTAATGCCAGTGCATCAATATTGGTTTTTATTTTCGTTATTTAATGTCCAGTAGATATTTTAAATTCAGGGTTCTTTTGTTCTTTTTTTCCCCTTCAACTGGGCAACCCCCATAATTTGTCCATGAGACTGTTGTTGGTGACTCCGAAACTTTCGTAAAACTGAATAAAATGAAAATAAAAATGAATTGCTCTAGTGCACCTGAAAATTGCTTAAAATTACGAATTTTAGAATATAACTCATTCTTAAATTATTGTATAATCTTAAAATTTCTGTCAACATTTTTAAATTAAGTATCTATTTCATGTGTTTTTGTTTTTTAATGTTAGTTGTCTGAGAATGCTGAGGAAACGAAACTACAAGATGAAATACATAAAACGTTGAAGGCGAATAATTTCAGTTTGGGAGGAACAGACGTATTTGCAGCTCCAGACATGTTTCATTTCATTCAAGCTGAAGGTAAGTAATACACCAAACAGTTATTAAGAATTTTAATATGTACATAATTTCAGTTGCGTATTATGGAACCTACTATGTTTCATATTCGCTATTCGTCTAATTTTGTGGACTTATTCATACAAAAAAAATTTCTTGGCAGATTTTGATGAATGCAGTGATAACAAATACCATGATTGTTCTGACAATGCTCAGTGCTTCAATTTACGTGGTACGTACACATGCAGTTGTAAAGAGGGTTTCACTGACATGTCCTATAACACTCAGTTCCCAGGACGAGTGTGCTCAGGTGAGAATGAAAACTTATTCTTATTTTACAAATTTGTTTTTAATGCTCGGAAGCCATCACTGATCTAACATATTTATGTGTAAACATGTTAGCTCTTGGTATAGGCTACGTGAGACTTACGAGTGTCCGACCATCACATTGTAAGTTTGTAAGATCGTAACTTTGTTAGATCGAAACTCTTATTGATGTGTCTTTGTGTGTGCCCCTTATCAACTGAACACAACATTTTAATTTTGAAACAAACCTTTTATATTTCATGCGATGATTGCTCAGCATTTATTTTGGATAGAACTAAACTGAGCGCAGCGTAGGGGATTAAAAACTGTTCTCCTACGTCAAGCTGCGCTTTTCATCCCAAATTGGAATACAGGTCTGCGTCCAGAAGTGGCAAAAATGACATATTTTCATTTTTTTTAATTTTATTGACTAGTACATTAAAATTGAAAAAAACTCTGACGTAGTAAACAGATCTTCTGGAAGAGTGGGCTTTTAAAAAAAAATTAAATTATACTCAAACTTGAAGAAAGTTATTTCCTTTAAAGATCATAAGTATAACGATATGTCAAAGTGGGTAGCTATTGATTGAAAATCACATATGATTTTAGAACCAAAAATCAGAATTAAATTGTACATTAGGAAGTGCCACCCAGTCAATCCCCACCAAAATTGTTAATAATTATGTTAGAATAGTTTATAGTGAATATTTGTTTCGAATTACATTGCTATTAGTTCAAAATTAAGTATATTATATTGCTAAAATGAAAACAAAAATGGCGGTACTGAAAGCACCGTTTGGTCGGTCTGCACTAAAGTTGATGTCATGTTGGAATAGATTATATTGAATATTTTTTTGAATTTCGTAGCTATTGATGGAGAGTTAGACATTTTACAGCCAAAATAAAAACAAAAATAGCCGTTCTGGGATCATTCGGTCGATCAGCACCAGTGTTGGATAGGCTATTTTTTTCCTATCGGGAAAATCTATAAAGGGCGCTAAATTTTTCTCCTTGCAAGGGTGCCCAGTTTTGTTTTATTACAATAGCGACCCTAATGATCCCCATTACCAAAACAATATCTATACTGGTATAAGAAAAAAATAGTCATAGTTCTTAATGACGAGCGTTTTTTTTTTTAATTGTACTCGAAGTATTGAAATTTTTTTTGTTTTAAAGGCAAAGGGAGCCAAAAACTTCTCGGGGAAAAGGCGCACCGGGAAACTCCCGGTAGCCCGGTGGACCTATCCAACAGTGATCAGCACCAAAATCGATAGGTCTGATTCTGGGCTTAATACTAATGTTCGTACCAAATTTTTCTGCTGTTAGACAAACATTGTAACCGGTACTGTAGTAAAACAATAAAAAAATTCGGTGTTTGTTCTCTAAAATTGATTTATCAACCAGATACATGCAGTGAGGCAGACGTAGGGGCTTAAAACTACGCCTCGATCACAACCAGTGCGGCATCTGTCTCCAACGGTTTGTAAACCTGCGTCAGTTCCTTTGCCAAATATGGAGTATCTTATTGAATCAAACATTTGCCACAAAAGTTGCATTGCACTGCGCTGCATTCAGTTTTCGCCTAGCCTTAAACTAGAGAGCTGGGGTTGGCGTTGTTGGGAAGAGGATAAAATATACAAAATGTCCATATCATTTTCTAATTATTTTTAATTATTTAGAAATGAGCAAACAGAAAAAAACGCAAATAATGGAAAATTTGCCATTTTTTGGAATTTTGAAACCTCTTTTCTTTCACTTAATAATTCCTCAGTAACTGTTTAATTTAAAGAGCTGAAACTACTACCATTGGAAAGAGGAGAATATTTGAATAAATCTAATATCCATAATAATTTTTGTATCATCTTTAGCAGTTCGAAAATAAATGAACGAAAGAAAAGGAATATTTAACGAAAATTTGCTGATTTTGGAATGTACTTTTTCACTCAATGATTCTTCAGCCGTTACTTAAGTTAAAAAGCAGGAGTTCGTAATCTTTGAAAAAGGAAAAAATTTACTGAAATCTACTTTGGATATAATGTTTCAATCATCCTTAATGGGGGCGGTTCGAAAATAAACGAAAGAAAACAATTTAATAGAAAATTTGAGTTTCGTATTGTTTAGATATTGTCAGGTTTACACATCAATCCTTCATGAGTGGCACTCACGTTTTTTGTTGTTGTTGGTTTTTTCTTTTTTTTTTAATTTGTCAATTTTATGTAGCGAGTATCTGCTAGGCTATTGAGAAACAGGTTTACATTTTATTTCACGAAAGAATATTCTTTCACAGATTGCCGTAAATTCAAAGAAACTTGAAAAAAAGAAACGATTATTAATTTATCTTGAAATTTTCTTGGAGAAGACTCGGAAATTTTTCGTTAGCTAAAAATTATTCACTGTATGTATTATGCATGAGGTGAAAAATTTTTAAATTGAATGATTAAAAATTGAATCCTTTAGTTTTGCACCATTGATGAAAAAACTTCAAAAATACAGATTTCATCAGAAATAACGGGTTTAATCTAGCTATAAATTTTCAACTTCACTAAAGAGATAATGCTATTTTCTGCAGCTGAGGCATTTTCTATGTTAAAATAAATTATGAATTTTGTGATGAAAATTTTGAGTTTCTTGTAAAAATTTATATATTAGGTAGTACGTAAAGAAGATAATCAAGTGACAGTTTTATTTCTTTTCTTAAATTTATTCAAACAAGCATCAAAAAATTGCAATAAGCAGTAGGGAACAAATAGCCGGTCATACTAGCCAAAGTATTGAATGGTGATCGAGTTTAAAATTGATTAACTAAATACGAGTGTAGTTTTTTGTTTATTAATGTTATTCAAAAATCGTATGCATTATGTAATGCTTGTGTTTTACGCCACAGCCGATAGTATTGGTTGTGAATTATGCAACTACCATGGCACATGCTATTATAAAACAGAAGAAGAGCCAACTTGCGAATGCTTCCAGTGGTACGCCGGCGAATTTTGTCAAATAAATTTAAAAGGTACCTACTTATCATCGTCTTATGTGTAATAATTTTGGTTGTTAAAATGATCGTATAATTTTATTTCATTGCATGACCTGAGTTTATAATATTGATGTTTTTATTCACATGGATCCTTATTCTCAGTATATCTGTATGCAACTGTTTTCCGTTATGAAGAATTTTAAATTACAGTGCATAAATATTAAATAATGAGTTCTACTATATTTGTTTGCATTAACTAACATGCACATTATGGGAAGTCTGTAAATCTAGTGCGTTCGAAATTGCAGAAGGTTTAAAACTTCTTTATTTTATGAATTTTTCTTGTCATATTCCTTAACGATGTCAGTAGTTTTTTAGAAGTGTTTTGGAGAATTTTTCTGCTACTCTTTAAATACCTGCTTGCTGAATTCTTTGACAGAATTTCATTCATTGAATTTTAATTGGAATACTTTAAGTCATGTAAAATCAAAGTCTCATAATCCTTAGATTATTATAAATATAATTGAAATAACCTTGCTTCAGTTTTACTGTATATAGTCTGTTTTGAAATTCTATGAAGAAATTACTTTTCTAGGATTTTTTTTCTTTTTGGATCATGGTTTCATTCATCATCTATAATTTGAACTAACGTTCGGTAGAAAAATCAAAATGCACTCGTGGAACTAGTGGCTTAGTTGGCTTTTTTTTTTGGGGGGGGGGGAAAGGTATGCGAGTTTTTTGAAGGCCAGTGTAGGACTGAGATGGAGCTTTTTTTTAACTTGTTCTTGTTTTAAGAAGTTCTCCGTCGAATAATTTGAAGTTTTGTTGCATATTTTCCTGGACAGATGTAAAATTTTTGGGGGACATGGTCCCTTCAGGCCCACCCGATGCACCGCCTCTGAATGTAACTCTCTTAGTATGGAATACTAATTTTTAAAACTAATCTACCTGTTGATCGTATTTTTACAGTCACACTCATTTCGTTGATTGTAATTGGAGTTCTTCTTACGATTTTGTTGATCGTTTGCCTGGTAATGACGTGCAACAAACCAAAATCACCCGAGATTCTGCGCGCAGCACCAAAACCACACGTCGGCTTTCGAAGATATCGCAGCATCACCAACGTACCGGGTGACAAACGAGCCATCGTTAGCGTAGATACCAGCAGCGAGGGTAGCATCGAGAGAACACCACCTCCTTTAATTAAGAAAAACGTACGAATTCTACTCTCCACTTATATACGTACCTATATTACGTCGTTCGCCAGTATACTTCGTGGAGTTAAATTGAAGTGCGCATTCAGTTTGTAATAAATTTTCATTGCGTTACAGCAACGAATGGTTCGTAATGAGCCTCCAAATCCAGTCAGCTGCCATAGCGGTGATAGTGTGGTGGTGCACAACCCCGAACAACATCGCGATCGTAATCTCACGGTGTTAATTCCGCGAGCAAAATATCGACCGGTGCCTTCGCAACCGTCGTCAACCTTACTGACGATGTCCACATTTGGACCTGAACAAAAATTGCTCAATTATGCTGCTAGCCGGGAAAACAGTCGAACACCCGAAAAAAAGGTACGAATTACGACCGCGTACGCGATTTTAACATATTGATTTTTCATTCCTTCTCTAATTTCATTAAAAATACGTTATCTGTCTTTGCCATTATACTTTTAGGAAAAAAAAATTTCCTTATGCTTTGAAAATTTAATTTAAGGATATAAAATTTGGCATGCAAGTTTAGAAACATGATTTTTCAGTGATGCAAATTATCTCAGTTTTTCATTGTTAAACATATAGACTTGATGCTAATTTGAAGAAAGTAATTCCTCATTAACTGTCAAAACAGATTTAAAATAAAAATCTGGGAAAATTTATCTTCGCAATTCATTATTTACTATAGTCATGTGAATTAAAAAAAAAAAAATTCTTCAATGCAGTTAATAAATGTCATTATGAAATTATCTCCCACTCTGGCAAGATGGAGTACTGAATCATTAATTCCATCTGAGGGATTTTCCTTGTCTATTTTTTCGGATTTATTATAATCATCCCCAGATTTTACAGAAAAAAGTCCTTTACATGTATAACTGGAGTTGAATTTTAGGAAAATAAGATCAGTATCTCACGTAATATTAGGGTTTCTAATGAAGTAAAATTTTCAGTTAAATATAAGTTGGGGCCTAATTGACATGAAGAGACTGGATTAAACCAAAAATATAGAAATTAGTATGCTTGTAAGTACCCTAGACATGTGGAATTCCGATGAAATTCCTCCCATAGGGTTCTCTTGCTTTAAAAACTGGACATTGAAGTTTATGACATGTGAGATCCGAGAGTTCGGATCTCATTATCTCATTTTCTTTCCGTGTATACTACAGGCAAAATGTGAAATTCAGGCATTTCATGAAATGCCTAGCGATTTTAGGCTAAGTGTGAAAACAGTGAAAAATCATAATTACAATTTCGCTAGGCATTTCACATTGCCTGGAAACTGTTAGGTAGAGTGTGAAATGATAAGAAATAAGTGCCTGACACATAAAATGAACGGCCGGCCATTGTCATATTAATGAGGTGAAAAACAGTTTTTTTTTTTATTTAACTTTAGCTGGTATCAATGAATTAGAAACATTGCTCCTTGGCAATATTTTACATTGAAAATTACAAATTTTCTATTTTCTATTTTTATCTTTCACGAACATTTGCTATACTCGTCAGTCATTGAAAATGACACCTGACAGAAATATCACTGCCATCTTATCTGGTGGCATTATAGCCAACATCTGTAATTTCTGCCTATTCAGACAAGAAAACAACTTCATTTCACACTTTGCTTTACTGCATTTCATGAAATGCCTGATTTCACACTTTGTCTGTAACATATATATTGAAATTACTTTTTACAAACACATCATGACTTAATTTTTCTCCCTATTTTGAAGGCAGCCTACTTAGTGTTTCTCAGTGTCACTCTTCGTAGCGAATTTTTCCGTTGTTGATTTATTAATGAAATGTACCTTTTCCAAATTTTTGTCTATATTTTAAAAAATTCGGGGACATATTTAAATATAACTTTTATTTTGTCTCGTTAAATGGTTAGTTATCATGAAACCTTCTTCTTTTATTCTTTGTCGGGAAATAAAAAAATAATTTAAAAACAAAAGAAAAAGAAATATGTAAATAGATTGGGCATACCTTCGCATAAATAAGTATTATTTTAATTTCTGGAAATTGTTTGAAAATCTTTAATACAATGAGTTTCATAATTGCTATGAAACGGCGCCTAGAATAATGGCTTATTTACCAGGAGGCCATTGAGGCCCACGGCCTATAGGCGAAAAGACAGAAGGGCGTAAAATTATTTTTTTTTATAATATATTTTGAATCGGCGACATTGTATTTTTTAATGATCTTTTACATTATTTTAGCTCGCAACATTGATAGTTCAGTCAAATCATCATCAAAATAATTTTTAAAAAAAAAGCAGACAAATTTAAAAAAAAAAGCACGCACTTTAAAAAAAAAAAAGTACACAAACTTTATTAGGTTGTTGTGTGAGTCTCCTGGAATAACATACTAAAAGTTTCATTTTCCTAACCTGTTGCACTTTTGGGGAGGGGGTGTTTAGCCCCCAAAATTCGGTTTTTTCCGTGAATTTTTATTTTTTGATAGAAACAGGTTAGTATGAAATTGTTCAGCATAAAATTTTATATAAAAAATGTCACATGCAGTTTTTTTTTCGACGCCCCTTTTCCCTCCAGAGAGTCTTGAAAACAACTTTACTATATTTACTAAATTCGGTCGTTTTTAAGACTCTCTGAAGGGGAAGGTGGGCGTTAGACAAAATACTTTAATGTGAAAGGGATGGTAAAAGGTTATCGAAGGGTGTTGATGGGTAGAAAATATGTATTGGGTTAACGAATTAAATACACAGTATGATAAATACAAGTTACCTATATTTCGCACATAATTTTGTCCAACATGTTCTGTGGAAAATGATTTTTGAAGACTCTCTAATTTTTTACTGACTATTTTTATCACAAAATCAAAATTCGCGGCGAAAAATGCAAAAAATCAAATTTTGGGGGACAAACACGCCCTTCCGAAAAATTCAAGAGGTGGGGAGGGTGAAACTTTTAATATGTTAATCTAGGAGACCCACCCAACAACCCTATGTAGTTAAAGCTTATGTATTAATTTTTTTTTTGTAAGATTTGATTAAACTATGAATTGGGGCGCAAAATTTAATTAACCTGTAGGCGCTAAATTTATAAATTCAGTTGTAAAAATTAAATTTTTCAGTGAAGCCCAGATAAAAATTAAAAACTTGACCTGTAACCATTTTACGATTTCATAATTTTATTCTTAAATTTCGCACTATAAATTATACTTGAAGTATTGTGTTCTCTATGGTGATTGAAATATTTGTATTCAATAAAATGTAATCAAAACATTGAAAAAACCATTTCAATGCGCTATTAGGTATCTATAATTATTACAAAAATAGCTTGAACTTATATTTTTAATTCATTTTTTTTATTCTCAGGTGTCCCGCTGCAGTATGCACAGTAGAAGATTAAGTAATTCTACAAATATGTCGGCTGAACCTCAGTCAAGAAAGAAACTTTCTGCTCCGAGAAGACCATCTAGTGGTATGACAAAAATTTTAATCATGAAATTGTCTGGAATATTAGGGGGAAAATAAAAATATAAATTTTGTATTCGTTTACAGGAGCATTAGTATCGGCGGGCTTCGAAGTCTCCGCCACAGTTCGAAGAACTCAGGAATTAGACGAAGCTTTTATTACTCCAACACCAATGGATTTAAATCAACCCACTTATAATAGTATTAGAACAGTCGAAAGGTAAATTTTTGAGATTGCTTTTTATGGGTAGTAAAGAGGATGATTAAATATTTAATGGACATTATAATTCAGGAATGTCTCTTACCGTTAAGTCTTTTCTGACGTACTGAATAAAAAACATGTTCAAGGAAGAATTTTCTTAGCGCTGATTTTAGTTGAAAAATCAAGAGTAAAATTTTTCAGTAAGCTTTTGGTTTTTATTTTCGTTATGCTAAAAATTTTGCGTGTCTTAGACTTTGATAAGGGATTTTTTGGTCGAAATTCGGTTTTTCACGTAAGAAAAACTTGCGAATTACGAACATTCGTGAATGCAAAGTGTAATATTTATGATGAATTATTTTATACTCGCTTATAGATGTGTAAGATTGATTGCTTCGGTTTAATGAAACTTGATTTATTGATTGCAAGTAGATGTATCATTATTACGATGAAGAGCAATTTTCAGACCCATTTTATTATACTTATGTCTTCTAGTTCGTTTGATTTTTTTCTTCTTTAAAACAAATTTAAATCTCGACAAAGTGATGTACTACTTTTTTCAACGTTTAAAATTTTATTGATTAGGTCCCCAGTTTTTCAAAATAGGATTATGAATTTATGATCTTCATCAGTAGTAGATGAATTATTGGTAATTGGCTTTAAATTGAATTGCACACGTATATTTTGTATTGCAGCTCCACTATTGTAGATGTTCCTTCACTACCGGTATTTGAGTCGTCATTGGAGGATTTCATCACCCGAGTTGATAAACTCGGGTAAGATATGCATTTCTTCAATACATCTGTTCATTGCATGCATTTTTTTTTGTAATCTTAAAAACAGTTTTTATTATTTTTCCTTCGCTTTGCACCAATAAGGGCAAGATAAAAATTAAAATAAACACTGATAAAATGAAACTCATAATTATTGACGCTCTGAAATCTGTAATTACTGTAAAATGCACTAAAATATAGTTTGACCTTTGACTGTATAGTACTGTGGATCAATAAAGAACGGTAATTTCTGATTAGACATGCCGGCCCTCAATAGGCAACCACTGCGTACTCTTTGACGTACTTTGCTTTGTGTTTATGAACGCTATCTTGGTGAACTTGAGAAATATCTTTATCAGGTGTATTCTAAATTGGTGAACTGAAGCAAAACGTCGAAAATACGCAGAAGATACTCTAGGGTTGAGTACTTCTTCGCTGGCATGTTTTGACATTAACAAGTATATTTGGCCTTATAAAGCTTTACTGGTCTTATAGTCAAAGAGTTTGACACATTGTGGTTGCCCATTTTAACATACGTTGTTTTTTCTTTTGCTACACATTATTCACAGTGTACTAAATTCATACAAAATATTTTTTCCGTCTTTTATTTGCTGCACTAACTTTATAAGGTCTGATTCTGGCTCTAAATATTGGTAAACTGATCACGACTTTTAATTATTAGCACGATAAACATTTATTGTTTTATAGAACTGTGTCGGAGGCAAGATCCTACGATGAAACAACCATTCAGCCGCCGATGAGGAGTCTGCATAACTTATTTCATTTGAGAACTCATACTTGTGATTCGAAACATTCTTCATCTCACAAAACAAATCCTGATGTAAGTGTAAAGAAAGAATAGTATTGCCAAGAGAAACATGTTGTTAGTAAAGATAATGAACTAGTTTCGTTCGAGTTCTATTAAAACTCACTAAAAGTGAAGTATAATTTCGGTGACAAAAATTGGTTTTGTTGTCTGAATTTTCATCATGTTGAAGATGAGAGCAAGGAAAAATTTATTAAAATAAAGGTTTTTGCATACTTGTACGCTTTTATATATAACCCTAAAATATATTAAGATGAAAAATTTTAATCCAAGAAGAGATAATAAATTATTTTAAATTTAACTTATTCTCTAGGAAAATCATACTATGGGCGAACGAGATTTGGGCTCAACGTACATGCCAAAATCTCAACTTTATAAACCAGATCACAGGGTGAGTAAATCCTGAGTTATCGGTTTTTTAATTTTGATGTATTTCAATTTGCATCAAAATTAACTCGTATTTTTCATTCCAGGAAAGTGATGGATCGAATTTTGATTCACTGTGATATTAGATTTTGTTTGCCCGAGAAATGGCCGTCGCTATACGCCTTATGAATAAATCAATCTATTGATTTTCGATGCAAGTGTAACAGCATGAAAAAGAACGGAAACATTTTTTGGAGTGATTTTTTTGTTTAGGTCATGAAGTTGAGTTGAAGTCTTACTATGCGTATTTTGCATTTTTTTTCCTCGTTGGTTGTATTTAAAACAAAAAATACAAAAAAAATTAAACATAAGTTGATGTAAAATATTGTGCCCCATATGATTGTATAGCCTATTATTTTCATTTTTTTTTTTGTTTTGTTTTGTAAAATAAAATTTATTTAATTTTGTAAATAGAAACGCTGAAACGTTCGAAATTTTTGTTATTGTGAATTTTTCATTTTGCGTGTGTATTTTAGTCCTGAGTAATAAGACTTATTTGACGATTGGTCTTCTAATTTATTAGGAATGTTCCTCCAACCTAAATTAAAAAGATTTTATGTCAGTCTATTTCAAATTCTTTAACAACATTTGTAATTATTGGCCTTACAATGTTCTACGTTTCTTATACGCTTTTGATATTCCTATTTTTATTTGATATAAGATTTACACAGTGAAAATTTCTTCAACATATGCGACGTTACCCAAATTTAAAAAAGTAAATACAAGTTGATAACACAAAAAAAAAATCAAAAGTACTTTTAATAATACTAATTAATTTGAACATTTTGAAATAATCGAGCATATTTTGAATGCCGTCTTCATAGACATTTACAATGTTATAAGAGTCTGGTCGTGTTACTTTTTTTTCTTTACGACGAATAAATATTATTTAAAAAAATTTTTTGTATTATTATAACTAGTGCCAAAAATTGTATAACTTATGTTAATTTTAGTAAATTGAAAAGCCATTTTAAATTTGATGAACGTAGTATCGGCGGTGTATATTTAAGTGAGCTACGATTGTTTTATATAGGTTATTTCACAAATTTTTTAACATGTTTTTATAAATTTTGTGTCGTATTTATTAACTTAAAAAAGATTTATGACCAGCATTTTATATTATACTTGATTATATTACCATATTTTTAAATTGATTTAATTTTATCGTTATTATTATTAACCGTGCTCTTTATTTGTCGATACGTTATAATATGTTGTATATTATACATATTTTGATTATGTATAATGAAAATGAATATAATTATGTTCAAATTGTTTTTTCTTTCTTTGTTTTTCTTCGCATGAGGTGAGGGTGTCTGAGAAGATAAGAAGTCAACAGTTTGATAATTTGCTAATATTTAATGAATAATTGTTTTCCCTACCGCGAGCATTCAATTCAAAATGACTAGTGCCATTATCCCATTTAAACCCCTAAAAAATTAAAAAAAAAAAATTACAGCTTAATATCAAACTTCCTTTTCACGTTATGCCTTTCAATCAAACGTTATGCAATGAAAAATGGCTCTTGAATAATACCTTATTGCCAAGATTTTCCCAAGCAGAGGGATAATGGTATAATGTTTTTACAATTAAGTATTAAGAAGTATAACATAACAAACTTCTCGGACCAAGAGTTAGTAAAATAGTCATGTTCTGATCGATTTTTCGAGGCAGAAGAAAATCATTCGAACCAGAAATCTTCTCTTAGCTTCTTCCCCGCCCATGGTTTATCCGCTGTTCATCTAAAATAATTAAGAATTAATTTAAAGGCAAAAAATATCAGTTTCTTGCTGACTACGAAAATAATTTTCTACTTACAGATTTTATGTACCTATTCAAGACTTAAAATTATGACATTACTTAAACATAATAGATGAATTTTATTTAAAGGAGCAATTAAATTTCTTTTTCGACTAAAATAATTTTCAGCTGATTTTAAATCATGATCATGATCTTGAAGGCCTTTTTTTCTTTTTTTACTAAAAACAGTACGGAGTTTTGAAAATTTAAATCGTAACGTGTAGGTATAATTTTTATCATTCAATAGCTGCTTCCCACGTCAATACTTGGGCGTAAAATATATAATCGTATTTCACTTTTGAGAAGGTACGCCGAAAGTATTTTGAAAACTCGGGTTATCAATTAATTTGCTTACTATCCTCACAACACTGATGATTGTTTCTTTCAACTTTTCATTTATTCAGCTGTTACCCAATGCCCATACTCGTTTGCAAAGCATTGTCAGACTGTTATTTCGTGTATCTTTCGTAGCAAATGTACTTACGTTTCTCAATCATGTTAATTTCGAATATTGCGGACGGAAAATACTTCAAAGTCGATAATGGTTTCAATTCAATTACTCACTCATTAATTCATTTCAAATTCTCCGAGTTCTTATGCATCTTTTTCTAAAAGTTTTTGAGTTTGCACAAACTTCAACTTAGTAAAGAGATGATCCTGTCGGTGATTCATGCCGTCTTCCTGAAATCTAGGATCATTACATTATTTGTAAAACCTGTCTGTAATTTTAAAACATATTTTTGTTATAATTATTGAGAGTTTTCGATTAATAACGGGTTGACCAAATAAAATTCTATTTTCTTTGCTCCAAAGCGAAACAAGTTTCGTATTTTTTATTTTAAAATTCACATTCGAAATCTACGAGAGCATTAACATTAGCAGCATTATCAAACATACGTAATAAAAAGCACAAATTGATACAACGATAAATTCTGTTTCAGATATATCATGTAATTTGGAGCTATCTAAGGAGAGTGTCGCCAAATTACAGTTCATAAACCATAATTGTCAGAATAATATAACACGATTGCTACTACGGCTCATTACGTTCTTTTTGATATGGTATATCGGTTTTTCCCAATTCATACTGAAACAATCTATCAATCGTGTAACCTAAAGCAATAAGGCTAACTCCAATGTAAAGGGGTGTATAAGGAAGGACCTGAAACAAGAGTAGAGCAACGCATTAAATAGAATAATTATCAATTATACAGCAGGTTACAGTACTTACATATTTTAACAATGGAACCTTCTTCACCAGAGTTTCATGTTTCTTGTGTACGTACATGATCAAATCTTGTCTCAAATTTATGAATAAATTTTAGAATTGACTAGAATACAATAGACACTTACTTATGAACAATTAACGCTGAAAATGAAATAACTGTTGGGGTTTTGGACTCGTCGATACACTTATCACGATAGAATGTTAAAAACCACAAAAGTTGATTATGTTCTTTTCACCTTTCCTTGTGTAACAATTAAGTATTCTTGGTAGGTTGATGAATCATAATGTAATGTTATTCGTGATGTGAGGTATGGAGAACGAGGATCGAAAGAACTTGAGACTTTAGACTTTTAAGAGGTTTATTCCGCAACTAAAATATATTTGACAAACGAAAAAGTAAATGGTGAAGCAACAGCGATATGCGATCGAAAGTAGTAGGGGAAACACTTCGTGACTAGACTGTACATATGACATATATATATAGAATGATATGATGATGATGAAGAATGAGATGGGGTGGGATTTCGTATCAACACCCCCCTGAAATTTTACCGAATAATTTCTTCATCATGTTCCCCGAAATTAAATAAATAATTATTATTCACAAAAAAAAATAAAAAATAAAAAAATATTAAATACAAAAAAAATACAAGTACAAGAAAAATATATGTATAATAAAAAATTTCGAAAAATATTAATATTGTCTGTTTATTATTTTTTGGTAACTTGTGTTGCTAAGAAAAAATTTATTGCGCTGTGCTTCAAAATAAAATTGGTAAAAATAAATTAGTATAAAATAAATAAATAAATATATAGAATACGGTAACATGCATGCAATAAATGAACACTATCGTGTACATTAATATTATATGGTATATGTATGGTAAAAAAAATAAAAAATTAAAAAATTAAAAAATGGTAACATGCATAA